>CAJQZJ010033718.1:964484-1004173 GCA_907164525.1 Lophiomys imhausi
ACACACACACACACACACACACACACACACACACACACACACACACAAACACACACACGGCTATGCATGTCTGCTTGCTGCCATGTTCCACACCATGATAGTAATGGAGTCACTTTCTGAAACTATAAGCCTCCAAGAAACTCTTTCCTCTATGAGTTGTCTTGGTCATGGTGTCTCTCCACAGCAACAGAAAACTATCTAAAACAACATTTTATCTCAACATGATGGTATTTTGAGTGGACTTCTACAAGTGACTGGGTCACAAATGATGAATCCTCATAAATAGGACCCGTTATAAAAAGAAGTCTCAGAGAGGTCCCTGACCCTAGTACCACTTGAGAACAAAACAAGAAGTCAACAGTCTTCAAGTTAGTGAATGCACCCAAATCTCCCCTGATCTTGAAATCCTCAGCCTCCAGAATTGGGAAAACTAAATGTCTAGTGTTTATTAGCCAACAAATCTATGGTACTTTAGTATAGCAACCTAACTAGACTAAGACAGATGCACTGCCAGAAACTTTAACAACTCTAATCTGATTTTTTTCTCAGAGTAACATCATAAAACTCTCTTTATTTTATAGATCAGAAAACTGAGGTTTCAATAGAATCAATAGCCTGTCTGGACCAGGCCTGAAGTTGTTTCGTAATGCACAATCTGGTATATGTCTATCAGGTAGGAGCCAGGAGGATGGCATGAAGCCAGGACTTAGTCATCGTAGCGTGGAATGACAGCTGCACTCTGAACACTTACTTGCTTTTTCTGCTTCCCATTCTATGCCTCATTAAAAAATTGGATCACACGTTTTCATCCTCAGTATTGTTTTTTTCTCCCAGAAAGAATCACATTTCTTGGAAGCACAAATTTAGTACATCATCATGAAGGAAAGCACACCTCCATACTAAAAGAAAAATTTAAAAAAAAACCTGCCAACAAGAACACCGATGGACAAAAGGAGTATGAAGAAAGTGAAGGGTACAGAGATACATGAAGACAAGGATGGTGAGAAAAAAAAAATCAGTGTAACTTTTCTAGAGTATATATACTTAAGTAAGTTGGAGACTTAAAAACAAAACAAAAACCCAACAAGCAAATAGAGATGACAGAAAAAATCACTTCAGGAAATATATGCCCAGTGACAGGTAAGCACTCCCTGTTGCCTCTTCAGCAAGCAGCAGAACTGGACAGTCTGAAAGGCCTGAGTCCTTACAGGGCCCTGTGTGTCTAGCAACAGGCCTGCTCAGGAGAAGCCAGCTCTCAGCAGGCCTGTGTTGAACTGAAATGAGCTTCCCACTAGCACAGAGGCACCCTCGCCTCATCATGCCTGAGGAGGGTCCCTTAGCAGCCACACAGGCTAATTTTAATGAGCAAGGTATGAGGTCACAGCCAAGTTGCATGAGCTCATGCAAGGAACCCAGACACACCACAGGGGAAATCAAATTCCCAGTATATACCTCAGTGTTGAGCCTTTTCTAGGTCCTAATGGTAGTTTTCAGCCAAGTAGGCTGAAAGCTTTAACAGCCAACTCAGCCAGAGGTGGAAGCTGCCAGGCAGGCTGGGTGGAGGAAACTATACAAGTGGTGGTCCTGCTGAGCTGTGTAAGCAGCAAGCTCTCCTCTCCCATAGGCCTTACTCATACAGACTAGTCTGCCAAGTGAGTAAGTCTGCTATCTGCACTTACTTTAAGAAATAATAGGCAGGCTGTGGTGATGCAAACCTTTAACCCCAGCACTTGGGAGACCTGATCTACAGAGCGAGTTCTAGGTCAGCCAAGACTACACAGAGAGAACCTGTCTCAAAAATATAAAATAAAAACGACAACAAGTCCAGAGGCCGAGCACACTCACAGATGCTAAGCTCTACTAGGACCACAGCTCTGATGTTCCCCATCTCTACAGCTCCTGAAAAACTCCATCTTGGCTGATACCCTTAAACCCCTCAGTGCCCCTCAGGCTGCACCTCTGAGGTCACAACAGCTACAGCAGCAAATCCTCCAACCACAGTACAGTTTAGGCCCCTGTGGGCAGGGAAGGACCCCTGGTCATAGCATCTTATAAGCCTCCTGTGCAGGGAAGTTGTATTTCCCTTGTGGGTTTCAGATCTACTTTGCTGCTGAAAAGGAAAAGTTCGTTCTTTGGGAATCATTTGCAGTAATGACCTTCAAATACTGGCTAGAACCCTATAATTATTACACTGAACAGGCAAAATAAGAAAAATAGGGATAAAAGTGATGAATGTTCCATACAGCCAAAGTTAGTCACTTTAAAACAATGGCCTCAAGCTGTAACTCCAGTAACTCCTGGGAATTCCAGAGTTCTGCAAGTAGAGGCAGGAGGATCAAGAGTTCAAGACCACGACTCTTGAGTACATAATGAGTTTGAGACCAGTCTGTACTAGATAAGACTCTATATCAAAAAAGCAAAACAAGATATATGGCAATATTCAAGTCTGCTCGTTCCTACTTTGTGAAAAAAAAAAAAAAGTCAGCCGGGCGGTGGTGGCGCATGCCTTTAATCCCAGCACTCGGGAGGCAGAGGCAGGCGGATCTCTGTGAGTTCGAGGCCAGCCTGGTTTACAAAGCGAGTCCAGGACAGCTAAGGATACATAGAGAAACCCTGTCTCGAAAAACCAAAAAAAAAAAAAAAAAAAAAAAGTCAAAATGCTTTGGGTCACTTTCTTTTTGTCAGCATCCAACTCTACCTCAGCCCCCACATTCATAAGAACATTGATCTCTTCTAAGGCATACACTTTTGATTTGACTGCCAAAAATCTAAGAGTTACCAGGGACTCAATAATTCAGTAATCAAGAACAATGAGGAGTTACGCAGAGAGATGAAATGTAAAATTGCTAGGGCAGCTAAAAAGGAAGCAGTAGCAATTCGTGCACCAACTTGCCCATGAGCATAGCAAAGAAGTCAAGAGGGCGGACAGAAGCCTGGCTTGTCACTGCCTGGGAACCACACCTTGACTGTGGAAGGCTGAGGAGCCAGGGGACAGAGCTGCAGCTGGCTCATGCAGAAAGCAGAGGGACAGTGGCTCTGTTCCAGGATTTTTGTGAATGGGAGGTGTGGAGTATTTCCTTCACATTCCAGAAGAGGATAAAGCCTTGCAGTGCCTGAGGGTGGAAAAAGGGCTTAAGAAACTGTCTCTGGAGACACTTTACAAACACTCCACAACCACGGCCTGTCTGTGAGTTCAAAGAGCGAGCGGCTGCTCAGAATCAACAACCTGAAGTGCACTTTGTTTTCATTTTGTTTATTACTGTTATTATTTTTTTTAATGGAGACTCTTGGCTGTGGTGCCACAGACCCTTTCGCGTCCCTCCCCTCACAGCTTATGCATGCCTTTGGTCAAGGTAATCCTGAGAGCTGAGAGAGGTTTCTGTTCTTTGCACTTGTGGATCTTCCACTGCTTGTCTACCACTTTACTGCCTCAAAGGGTTGAAAATGAAATGAATGGGTATGAGGGATTCCTGGGGTCAGGGGATGTACAGGAGGTGATGTCCATTCACATGGTGTCAGCATCTGAATGACAAATGAGAACTTCAAGTCTTCCAGAGACTTGAATGCTTGGTAAGCCAGAGAAAGTGTTTGCCTGCTTAACTGGAATGTTGCAGACTCTGTGGACATAGTGAACTCACCTTCCTCAATCCTCATGAACCAAAGATGAAACTTTCTAATCACCAGCACCTTCAGATTAAATCAGGAACTGATGAATGCTAAGAGTCAGAAAACTACACCAGCCTCTCTCTCATTAGCTTGCTGAGATAATACCACCTACTGTGCAGTTCCTACATGGGGCCTTCACTATTTTGATGGACACATGACCTGGCCAGCAGAGCATACGCTGATGCTTAATTAACCCTTTTAGTCTAGTTGTTTTGAGACAGAAGAAGAAGACAAAGAAAATTATGAGGACATGGGAAAGGAGGACTCTCTCACTTTGGAGTCAGTCAAAAATCATGGAACACAGCACTTAACAGCATTTGCTGAAGATTGCTACAATAGAAACAAAATTGAAATAGTCACAAATCTTGATAAAGTTATAAGCCTGTATGTCCTTCAGGCATGCCCTAACTCCTTTCCCAGATATTTTGTGGGAAACTCACAAGCAAGACTAGATTTTATTTATATTGAAATCACCTTAACTTCCCCTGCAGCCTAAATGACCTTATCAGCTGTAATCCTGTCTAGTGCATAGGAACGACATTGTGATTGCATTTAAGTTCCTTAGCAACCCTTAAAGATGCATCTTCAAACACCACCAACACCATGTATATGGCTACTTGTAAAGGAGGGCTTGGCAAAGAGAGGCCACACCAGATTCTCCAGTGTGTCTCGTTCTTCCATCAAATGCTTTTCTTTCTATTAATCTCCCACTAAAATCTGCCTTGAACTTTCTTCTCAATAAACTTCTAACTCTGCGTCATACGGGCTTATCCAGAAATTCTCTGTGATGAAATCAAAGTTTTACCTGAGAAGAGGTCTCTAAAAGCCTAAGGGAACACCTCAGACATCAAAGGCTGATAAATTGGGAGTAGGACCACTGTCCCGGTCATAATTCCAAGTGAAATAAAAGCACTTTGCTTTAGTGGCCCCCTCCCTTGCCCCACACCTGCCCTAGTGGACAGAATCTTTGTATGAATTTGTACTTCTTAGGTATAATTGAAACTGCTGAAAGACTGATGAAGAAGGGTTAGTCTTGCACTGAGGGTCAACTCCAGTGTTTTGAAAACGAGAATTTCTAGAAGTCTTCCACCTCTGCAAATTTAAGAAACACACAAAACACCTTTAATTCCAGTACTTGGGAGGCAGAGGCAGGTGCATCTCAGAGTTCAGGGTCAGCCTGATTTACAGTTCGAATTTCAGGACAGCCAGGGATACAGAGAAACCATGTTTCAAAAAACAAAATCTCACAAACACCCATCGAAAAACATGGGCTGTACTAAGATAATAATGAAATCTGAGCTGATATATATCAGAGATCCTAGTGGATACAGCCCAATGGCCGCAACAGGAGCCACATTAGAAAATGAGAAGTTCACAGAAAAACAGACGGATATCTGAACTGACAGGTAAAGTAATGTACCAACACAGCTAGGCAGAAACAGATTGCTGGGTTTTTTTTAAAAAACACTTATTTATGTATCTAATGTGTGTGTGCAAGTGTGTGACTGTGTATGTGTGTGTGCATGTGTGCGCACATGTGTCTGTGACGTGTGCACGCCTGTGTGTGTCTGTCTCTGTGAGTGTGTGTATGAGAGAGGACCTAGGAGTCAGTTCTCTTCTACCATGCAGGTCGTAGGAATCAGACTCAGCGGCAGGTGTCTTTACCTGCTTAGCCATCTTACCTAGCCCTATTTGCCTTGTTTTTGTTGGAGACAGGGCCATATATAACCCAGGCTGGCCTCAAATTTTCTATACACTCAAGGATGACCTGTAGGGAGTTAGATTAATTAAATTAGATTTAGAAAATATCTAGAGGTTTCTGATACAGTCTCTTTAATTCAGGGCATGAAAATCAACTTGGCTGTGAGCCATTAGCTTGAAGTTAGGTGAAAACAGGAAACAAACAGGAAAGACTTAATGGACTGAAAAACAAGGTTGAAGCCAGGAAAAACAGGAAAGACTTAATGGACTAAGAAACAAAGTATTTGGCCTGGCATTGTTTTCAGCTGCTAAGTGGGCGGAACCCAAATTAAGCTGAAACAGGTAGAACAAGGAGCGATCCTATTTAAGGACAAGTGCATGGAGCCAAAGGGCCCCCATACTAGAGAACTCCTCCGATGCAAGTGAGTCCTCCCACTAGAAAGGACAACGACTGTCTGATGGAGAAAGTGCTCGTGGACTGATGGTCAGATCTTCCTGAGGCAGAAAGAAGCTGGTGAGTAGAGAAAACCTCAGCAAGACAGCAAAAGGCCAAGGACTAAACCCTGTGGCTCAGCTTTTGCCTAGAGGGGCTTGACCTGACCAAATAGTGGCCTGAACGAAACTGTGGCCAGCTTTAAAGACTGAGGCAGAGCGGCAGAGTTGCTGATACGAAGGAAATAAGTTGGCCTACAGAAGGATGAGGTCTCCCAGAGAGAAGAAAGCCTCAAGCCTTATTTAAGGTGAAACTGCCATAGCCAATTTACCCTGAAGAATCTACATCTGAGATATTCCAGAAAAAAGACTAAGTGCATTAAAGGGTCCTACCACAGAGACTGTGTTCCTGACGACTGAGGACCTGCCCCAGAGACTGTATCCTTCTATTAGGAAAGCTGTAATAATTATCAATAAGTTTAGTGGTTAGGTCATAGGGGTTGAAGTCATTCTTAGGGGTTGTAGGAATTTGTAGGATCAGCAGTTAAGAAATTGTTGGTATTTGTTATAAGTGAATATTGTTAATAAATAAGTATTGAATAATTTAAAAAGTTCTGTATCAATGACCTCAAACTCCTGACCTTCTTGCTTCCATCTCCAGAGTGCTGGGATGCAGGCATATGCCACCAGGATCAACCCCAGAGCTCTGTACATGCTAGGCAAACATTTTACCCAAGGAGCTACATCCCTAATCTGAAAAAGGTCTTTATCCAGAAAAACCTGTTTCCTGAAATGGAAGTTAACAGTGTAGGACCTGAGGTTTCGGAACAACAAAGAATCAATAAACAGGATAAGAGGTGCTCCTGAGCAGGTATAAACTCCACATCTAAACTAGAGGGCTTGCCGGGCGGTGGTGGCGCACGCCTTTAATCCCAGCACTTGGGAGGCAGAGGCAGGCAGATCTTTGTGAGTTCGAGGCCAGCCTGGTCTACAAAGTGAGTCCAGGACAGCCAGAGATATTCAGAGAAACCCTGTCTCGAAAAACCAAAAAAAAAAAAAAAAACTAGAGGGCTTATCAGTAAAAAGACAAAGAGAGCATCCTAAAAGTGGCATGGCAGATATCATGTATGGCAGCTTGGTTAGTTACCATGTTAGCTCTGCCTATCTGGGTTACTTTATTTTCTGACAGAAAATCAAGTATCAATTTTCTAGTAATATGAAATGTGAGGGGTATGCAGAGCTATCTTATCTAAGTACTTGTTTTATTCTAACAGTAAAAATCAGTCTTAAGTCTAAAGGAAGCCACAAGAGTAACTAGCTAGCTTCTGTCTCCATCTGTCATCCAAATGTTTTCAAAGTTTACAGTTCCTCCACATGAATAAACTTTTCAGTTTTATAATATGACTCACTAGAAAAACAATCTCTTTGCCATGAGACTTACATGGAAGTCCAACACAGGATACCTAAATGAAGACACAGGGTTAAGTATGCAGGATCTGTTTATTTGCTTATTCAGATTTCTGCAAGTTGTTGACTGAATTCCTACTGTGTATGAGTCACTCCCGAGGCAACATCAAGAGCACAAAGGTGATGTCTGCCTTCCAGAGAGAAACAAGCATCCAATAACTCCACAATTACCTAATTAAGGTTCTGAATCCAAAGAAAGAAATGCCCATGGTGTTAAGAGAGAGCCAGCATGACAGGGCAATGGAGTCAGCACAGGACCAAGGGACACATGCCGCATTACCACATACCATATCTGTTGCTGATAATTGCTTTGTAAATATCCACAATGCTGCCAACTATCACATTTTAAAACCACCACCAAAATTAAATTATTTTGAAAGTGACCTCATTTACATGAATGAAGGAAGGAGAGAAGGATGGTGCTGACAATTGAATGAACAATCAAATCAACAGGATTTGTTTCTTTTAATAGGTGTGTTCGTAAAATGTGAGGTCATTGGAGCTGGAGGGGTGACTCAAGGTTCAGCACTCTTGCGGAATCTACAACAGGCAAATCACTAGTTCTCAGGACCCTGACGCCCTCTGGCCTCCATGGCATATGCACACACAAGGTGCATATAAATGCACAGGGGCACTTGTGCATACATACAAATTATTTTTTTTAAGATAAGGTCACTTTATTACTTAGAGCACAGTCAACAGCCAATGTAGGCAGTATAGTGACAGTCCAGCAAGGCACAGCTCTGGGAATCAGAGACTTGGGCTCCATCTCACCTTCACCAAGGATTATGGAAATACTGAAAGGGCATTTATGACCTCCAAGCCTGTAGACCTACACAATTACTGCCACTACCATCTGTAGTAGGAAAAGAGATCATACAGAGTTAGCAGAAATGAGCACTGAGTAATATCTTACCAACTATCATCCAAACCAAGCTTTGTGGGAAGGGCTCCTGGGAAGTGTGGATTAGCAGAGGCTTAACACAGGGGCCTTTCTACACACCTATCTAGATACTGTGTTAGAATCAGCACATGTTCCAGATGTGGATGATGGACACAAAATGCTGGACCAGATTAGGGAAGCACAGGGTAAACCTCAACTTTGTCTGGGTTGTTCACTGAACAGTGGATAACTGACACTACTCATTAGAAACTTATCTACTAAGAGAAGCAAGGACTGAAGAAAGTAGAGCTTTGATGAGTTTGGAGTAGTAAGGGAGCTGTAGGTCAGACCAAGGGCTGTAAATGAGAACCAGCACCTTAAGAGATGGTCAGGGGTGTTTCAAGAAGATTAACAAAGCAGGAAGCTGAAGGGAAGACTGAAGAACAGAAAGATGATGCTATTCCAAAATGGAGGCATGGGCAGGACATCAAGAACAAAATGGAGGCTATCACCTCAAAATCTCGATTTATATGGGTGGAAGGCAGACAAGGAAGTACGGAAGTTATGTGCCATTAGTCTTGGGCCAGATCAGCCTGCTCTGCTTTTTCCTCAGCTTCCTTGGGTCCAGGAAAATAAGCATGCACAGGAGAGGATGAGGGTTTCACATTTACACCACACACATGCAAACATGAAACTAATGACAGCATCCAGGAGACTGCGTTAGTAGGGGCGGAGTGTCTCCCAGATGCTACTGTGTTAAAGGTCCGATTCCCAGCTTACAGTACTAGAAGGGAGGTCTTTAAGAGGTGGTAAACTGTGGGACACCACCAGCCTCTTCCTCTCCTCACTCCACTTCCTGGTCAACACAAGAGCAGCTTGCTCTATCATGTGTTCCTGCCATAAGCCCAAAGGCAAGGAGAACCATGGACTAGGACCTCTGAAATCGTTAGTAAATCTCAGACCTTCTTCCTAGATGATTGTTTCAGGTGTTCCTTAAAGCAGAGGTAAGACGACTCACTTAATGACCCACAAAGGTTCTCCACCAGGATAGGGAGAGAAAAGGTAAGATCCAGAACATGAAAACGCTACTCTCGCCTATAAGGCTTTGGAAATGCAGGAAAGAGCTTGAGAAGTAGCAATGGATGGAGAAGCCACCAAGGATGATCACGGAATCCTGGAAGAACAGTGTGTCCCAGATGCTGAAGATACCCAAACACTAACGAGAGAAAATTTACCCCTAGCCCACACATCCTTAAATATTCTCAAAATCCAAGACTTGGCTTTCCAAGTGGGTTACCTTCATGACGTATAATCACAAATACTAGAAGATTGCAAACATTATTGTCATAAGCAGGAATCCAGCCATCCAGCCAGGTAACTTTCTTGTTGAAAGACAAAATTGAAGTTCAATTCCTTAATACACTGCTCTGATTTAGATGGTCAGATGACCACAGGGAATACTTCCAGTTTTAATTTTCTAACATTCTTTTGGCTAACAAGAATAGTGGTGAGCAACATGCACTGACTAAAAAGTGTGAAGGCAATATATATGTGAACATGTAAAGAGAACACTAAAGGCATCCCCATTTCACTAGGAAGGCAAGAGAGCTCACATTTCAAATGAACCATGAAAATGTATCAAGTTAACAAATTACAGGGACAGAGGAATGACGGGATGTAAGTGTGAGGTCTGCACGCCTGGTGAGTAAGAAATGCAGATGTGACATCTTATTAGCCACAGGTATGAAAAGCTGACTGCTTATGAAAGTAAAGAGGTTTGAGCAGCATGTCTCTTGGCCATGTCTAAGTACCATGACCATATTCTATTGTGAAAGTGGTGACTCCCAATGTCATGTGTTGGCTAGAAGCACCTCAGAAATACACGTGTGTGTGTGTGTGTGTGTGTGTGTGTGTGTGTGTGTGTGTGTGTGTGTGTGTAAGCATAATTCAAACTATAACAGAACACTTGTAATAATGGAGGAAAGGACAAAAGACCAGAAGATACACCTTTCATACAGGACCCAAACCGCCCATCTTCATCTCTCCAAGAACACCACATAAACCATGGCTGTTTTCCACAGGTGCCTGACAGTGCAGGAGGTATGAAGGTTGCAAGAGCTCTGCAGACCCTCCAGCTGCTGCTAGGCGCCCGCAGCTATGTGAATTGTAGCCGTTCTCTAAAGGTGAAACTCCATGCTACTGGAGGAGCCGGTCAACTGCTCAGGAAGAAGAAACAAAACCCCTTCTCTGAGTGAAGTCATTTAATGGTGATCACAGGTAGATGTGATCCGAAGCAATTTCTCTTCCCACATGAAAGCGAGAAGGAGCTGGCTCAGAGATTTTATTTTCATAGAACATTATATAATTTCGGGTTGGCGGGAAGTGCTAACAACTGTCATATCTACCCACGGCTACATTAAAAATAAGACTGAAATAGAGGTTGCTGTGGGCTGTCTTGAGTTTTCTCAAAGACAGGAGGAAAGACTGCTGCAAACTGAACATGGAAGGCAGCTTTTACCTGCAAGCAGTCCCAGCAAGGTCAGCCAGCAAAATACCCATGAGGCATTCAACTCTGCAAGAAACCTGCCTTGACATCATCCCAAACACATCTTATTTATTTAAAAATTCAAATTTGAATGTGGAGAAAAGCAATTTTGTGTGACCTGCCCAAGTACAGGTCTCTCACTGAAATGTTCACCTTAGGCTGTACATAAGGATTCAATCAAAACTTTGAAATTTCAAAGAACTGAACACAAGTTTATGTGGGTTAATCTGCTGTGGTCAATGTGAACATGGGTTAAAATTCTCCAAGGAAACAGAGAAACACAGAGAGAGAGAGAGAGAGAGAGAGAGAGAGAGAGAGAGAGAGAGAGAGAGAAACAGAAACTATACTTATGCTAACAAATCCCATGTCTTTGAAATTGGGTGATCAAACTGAAAATCTTCATTAATATCCATAGCATTAGGTCTAAGTTTTGGATTTACAAAATGATTAAATTAAACTGAAGCTGTTTATCCTTTCTAACTGAGGAAATCATTTTATAATTTGTTCATAAACTTTCTCCCTTGGCATCTGTCACATGAGTCAGGTAGATAGTAGCTCTCTTGGGGTGAAGGGCAGGGCTTTTCTACCAGACTTGACCAAAGCCATCTTTAAGCCAAATAAGCTCGGCAGGTCACTCTTCCATGTTTCCAGGAATATTAACTGATAAACACTAACTATAAGCCTGGAGAGCTGAAACACCATCACGTTCACCATCCTGTAACAGAAGCTGAATTTGTGGTCTCATAATCCCTGGCATATTATTTCAAGTCCCTTTCATCTCTGCACACCACAGTAATTCTTAGCAGTCAATGAGGTTATGAATGGTCACTTTTACCAGTATTCACACCCCACAGATAACATGTATCTCAACTCCTTTCCCTGAAGTTACAAAGGACCCATAGTGCTGGCACACACTCTAAATAAATGCTAGCAGCTACACAAACTACCTCCAGAGTCCCTGCTCTCTGGGGAGCCCCAGTTCATTAACTCAATGCTAATTTTTAATCCTAACATTCAAATATTAGCATGTCAGGGGATATGGCTTGCTGGGATTTTACTCAATAAACTGGTCAGTAAGAGCAGAGGGAAGAGAGAAGAGGAATTATGTGCTGGGAAAGGAGGAAGGGATGGCGGCAAGAAGAAGGGCCTCTGATGCCCTGGATGCCTTTTAAAGCAATGTTTTCACCCTACCACCTAGGTGTACCCTTATATGTCTCAGGCTTTTATTTATAATTCCATCCATCTTTGACATCTTACATACTGCAGTAATGAGTAACAAAGCCTTTTAGTAAGTCTGGAGAATAAAAAGTGAGATAGACACTAATTGCCATAACTAAGTTTTAAGAAAAATGACCAACAGCTGAGGATTTCAAATGAGTAAATTCCCCTTGGCTCACTGCAATCCTGACTCTGTTACCTGGGAAATCACAAAATGGGTGCAGGAGACATAGGAAACTCTAGCTTTTAAAAAGATCAGGTCTCATTACTGAAAGCAGTTTTGACTTGCTTTTCCTCTGCTCTTGGCTGGCAAACAGAGCAAATGATGTTTTAAGCTGAAGCTGCCAAGTTATGTTAAAGCTGTTCTGGTAAAAGAGTGTGACCTCAACGGCCATGCATGCTAATTTACAGTACAGCTTAGATTCAAGAGATGGATGTGAATCTGGTGTACATTTACATATCATTTTAAAAGAAACCCAGGTTGGGGCTTTCCAGCCTCACATGCCACTGTGGATTCTATGGTCCAGGAGACACAGCCTGGGGCTGTTGGCTGCTGCCTCCATAACTGGCCAACACCACAGTTAATAAAATGTCCACACAAATGGTAAAGTTCATTATCTAACACTGCAAGTGTAAGAATGTATTTGATGGTCATGCTGTCAGAAGATCCTATCAAATATAAGGCAAGAAAAAGGAAGAATTTGCCTTTAATAGTAAATCTTTTCAATAAGGAGCTGCTAACACCAACTTGCAAGATTCCATGCCCTATTAAACTTAAAAATCTTGGTGAACGATATTCAAGAATTCTCACCATTAAGTAATTTTTTTAAACAAAAAGTTTTTAATGCAGCCGGGCAGTGGTGGCGCACGCCTTTAATCCCAGCACTTGGGAGGCAGAGGCAGGCGGATCTTTGCGAGTTCGAGGCCAGCCTGGCCTACAAATTGAGTCCAGGACAGCCAGGGCTACACAGAGAAACCCTGTCTCGAAAAACAAAACAAAAAAAAAAGTTTTTAATGCATATGCTACCTTAAAAAATAATAGTTAGGGTCCCTACTGCTGTGACAAAACACCATGACCAAAAACAAGTTGGAGAGGGAAAGGTTTATTTGGCTTCCACATCACAGTCTATCATTGAAAAAGGCCAGGTCAGATACTCACACAGGGCAGGAACCTGGAAGCAGGAGCTGATGCAGAAGACATGGAGGGGTACTGCTTACTAGCGTGCTCCCCAAGGCTTGCTCAGCCTGGGTTCTCATAGAACTCAGTACCACTACCCCAGGGCCCTCCCCCATCAATCACTAATCAAGAAAATACCTTACAGCTGGACTTACGGGGGGGGGGGGGCATTGTTCTCAATTATGGCTTTTTAGATAACTCTAGTTTATGTGTAGGGTTTACATAAGACTAGCCAGTACAAATACTTTTGACTAATCCTAAAATTGAGCTGATACCTACCTATAAGCTGAGTAATTTTTCTATTTCCTATCTCATACCTTCACAGTACATCTGAGAAGTCAACGTAGTTATACCCAACTTCCAAGCAACAAACATTTAGAAGAAATATATGAAGCAACTATCTCTATCCAGGGATCCTGGAAACTTTCTGATTCCAAAAAATGAGTTTCTATTGGCATATCTTATTCATTTGACACTGGAAACAAAAGAGTGACAATGTCACCACTGTTGATGAGCCCCTAAAGTTTTAAGATGGACACAGGTTCGAGTTAACTAGTACTGTTCAGGAAAAAAAATGTCAAAGCCAGCATTTGAAAGCTTCCCCACAACTCTAAGAGGAAGAACACCAATCCAGTGTCATCCTTTCCAACCCTGCTCACGACAGAAAAAGGTTCTCCAATACACTCTCCCATATAAACTGCCTCACAACCTCTGAGGCAGGCAAGGCTTCTCTGAACTTCCCTTTTGAATGCATGACAAGGGTGAGCCAGAGAACTGGGACAAAAAAGCATCAACAAGTAAAGATGATGAGAGTGAAGTTTGGGCTTGGGTTCATAGCCCCTCCAGCAGGCAATTCTAGGGTTGGAGCCCAGGGCCCTTGAAAATAACAGGCAAGAGCTCTGCCACATGGCTTATCATAACCACACCTCCAAGGCTTAACCTACTTGTCCTCAAGATACATCTGTGAAACACAAACACAGAAGACAGCATGAAGTATGGACAATAAAACTAAAACATAGAAGCCGGGCGGTGGTGGCGCACGCCTTTAATCCCAGCACTTGGGAGGCAGAGGCAGGCGGATCTTTGTGAGTTCGAGGCCAGCCTGGTCTACAAAGCGAGTCCAGGACAGCCAGAGATATTCAGAGAAACCCTGTCTCGAAAAACCAAAAAATAAACTAAAACATAGACAATTAGAACTTAATGTATATCTTCAAAAAAAATCACACTTCAGAAGATATAAAAAGGGGACATGATTGCTGGGTGTGGTGGCGCACGCCTTTAATCCCAGGACTCAGGAGGCAGAGGCAGGCAGATCTCTGTGGGTTCAAGGCCAGCCTGGTCTACAAAGTGAGTCCAGGGCAGCCAAGGATACACAGAGAAACTCTGTCTCGAAAAACCAAAAAAAAAAAAAAAATCAATATTATATAGACAAATAACCAATTATAAATTGGTAACTGTCAAATAGATTAGAAACGACACAATTGTACATCAAATCACAAATGAATATGAAAAACTAGCAATGAAGCATTATTCAGCTGCAAAAACACTCATGCGTGCAATAATGCAAGTGAATAATGAAAAAGTTTCATGATTACTATTTTATACAATTTCTATTTTCATCTATAACAAATTCATACAGGTATACAATGCATACTATCATTCCCCACTGTGTCTTTCTCCCACCCCCCTCAGTACCCCTCCTCCTTACAAGTCCTTTCCTCAAATTCAGGTCTTTTTGTTTTGTTCTGTGACCCACTGAGTTTAACAGCAGGTTTTCAGCTATGCATGGACTCTGCAGGCTCACCTGTGGTTACTGACTTCCCCTCACAAGTGAAGTCAACGACTGCCCCAGAATCCACCAGTACTCAAAGTTCAGTAGGTGGTGTGCGGTGCCTAAGTTATGTGGGATATTCACTTTATTAAACGGGGGAACCTGTCCACACATGCCCATGTGCTTGCACTTCTATGTAAAGAAAGAGGATACAGAGGAGTCTTTCAAATGACACAGAAGCCACACTCAGTGGCTGATTTGCCTAGATGATCTCAAAGCTGTGTGCCATCAAAAGGACCCCAGTTTCCCTTCTCAAATGCTGAACTCAAAACTCTGAATTATCCCAAATCACACTTCCTGCAATCCTGAATTGTTTCATTATATTTAGGATGTGAGGCTGTCAATTTCTAACCAAAATGAGGTCACCTGTCTTAAGGCAATGTTAACTTTCTTCTGACCCTCAGCACAGGGTCTGGGATGTTCACTTTGGGTGGGAAAGTTGAGGGGAACCTATCTACTTTTTTAAGCTTGGTCCCTTGCCCACAGTAAAATACAAAAGTACTACAACACAATTTAAATATCCCATGTTTCCCAACGAGAAACAGTCATTTGACTAAAACAATGCCTTGAGGGTCAGGTCAGGGTTCTGTACAGGGTTCTCATGAGCATCAGAAACCAACTTAAGTTTCTCCCCTAGGAGTCCATTTTTGACACAGGGGCCTGGCTTTGACATCTGAGCAAAGTGAACAGGAGCAAGTGAAGTCACAGCAACGTTAAGTGTAATAACTTTCAATCCCCTTTTTGGTTCCCAGAATGAAACTTACTAAAATAAAACCCGACAGTCCAAAGCTCCCCAGGATGTGTTCCAGATGAACTGAGTCATACACACTCAAGGATACATGGTCTCACTCTCAGGCACACTCGTATGCATTCTGAACCCTCACATGGACAAGGGAAGCTGTTTTCATCTGCATCTGACAACCCAGACCCACGGGTCTCAAAGCCAAGGACTGCTGATGAATGCAACTTTAAATTTAATTTGGGGGGATGCTAATTGTGGAGTGATGGGAAAACGCTGGCGACATTTTGACTTTAGCAGCCTTGCTACCCTGATTAAAAAAATATCAGCTTTCCATCTGCAAGACATTTCTAAGGTGGACTCCTTACAAATTGTTAAGGTGCAATTTGTGCACAGTTAGTTCTTTGTTTAATCGAGAAATCTGCCCAAACTCTGATTGGACTGATTTCCCTAAGGCCGGCACTGAAGGTTATTTCCTTATGCCTTCTGGGAACACAACCTCTCTAATACATTTCTGAATTATTCCAGACTGAGCTGAGGCTGAACATGAGAACAAAGCCCTGGTTCCACAGCAGAACGACTAACTGAAGTCCCAGCTGGGAAGGTTTAGGCAGAGATTTATAAGTACAAACACTGAAGAAATTTGCAAGTAATTGCATGTATTTGCTTTCTATTGTGGGATGCAGTAAAGCAGTATTTATTAAAATGTATCAGGCAGGTACTGTTTATTGCCCTCTCCTTGATGCCCCGTAGAAGGAATAAAGTGTATGGCTCTTTTCATTTCTTTAAATTAAGGGGCCAAAACAGCAATTCAAAGAATATAAAGAGGAAGCTGAAATTGGACACACTCTGAATGGATGTTGCTTCTTAACTTGGAATCAAATCACAAACATGGCTCTAGATCATCATTCTGATTTAATCTTGCAAAGCTTAACTTTTTAAAACACTGATCAGTTTCCAGGAATCCATTACTTGGGGATCAACAATTACCAGTTTTTTTCAATGAAGTGTGTACTGCTGTTACTGCCCTGCAACCTACAAAGATGGGCAAATGACAGGCTCAGAGTGTTATAGATTCATAAGGAAAGGTTTTATATAACAAGGAAGGGAGTTATTATGTTCACTGGCTCCTGTATCTGAATACTTGGTCCACTGTTGCCTTTGGTTCTTAAACTGTCAGTGTGAGATGGTCACTAATGAAAAGAAGACAGGTGACACTCGTTCCCCTGGAAACTTTGAGGACAGTTCTTGCCTCCCATTAGTATTTTAATGCCCATGACAGACACAAACAGTGATAAGGAGAACTGGCCTAATGGGTCTTTAAATTTAGCCTCACCCAAAAAGCTTGTAAACACAGGTTTCTGGCATAGTCAGAGGAAAAGGAGTCCTCAAAACATGCAATTCTACCAAGTTCTCTAGGGATATGGATGCTGATAATCTCACAGAAATATTTACCATAGTCAAAATAAAAGGGAACACAATTTTTTTTTAAATTAGTTTCTTTCATACAAAAAATGACATATTATTTTAGCCAAAAAATCCTGTCAACACTCCCTCCCCAGTATGGTGCTGATAGTGCTATCTCTGTGTTGGGTTTTTAGGCCTTCCTACCTCTTCAACAATGGGCTTTCTATTGCTTTTCATTCTTTTTGATGTGCCCTAAAGACCTGAAGAAGAGGGCCAAGTTGCAGAGTAGGAACATTCGGTTTGTCTATTTGCTTGTCCAAAGACTGCAGACTTCATGTTCCCACTTCTTGCTTCTCTATCAACAGGGTACATACACTCTTCTAGGAGAATGTAATGATTATGCACAGGGCACATAGCACTACATTGGAAAAGCCAGACACACATACTGAACACTAGGCTACTCTTCTTCTTAAATGACCCTCATTATAATAAAATCACAATGCATAAAGGAAACCAGGGTGTTTCTTTGTTCCCCAAGGGCATTCCCACGGCAAAGCAACCAGAATTAGCTTAATTTCAGTATCTGTAATTATCAAATTCCAGATCTGAGCATTAAAAGGGCCCAAGTAGCAGCATCAAATGGAAGGTTTCTGAGACTAGCAGTACAGACAGACCTTCTCCCAGCTCCTCCTTCTCCTACATCAGCACCTCTATCTTTAAAATAGAAACTTATGTTCCAATGTTTGTGACATGAAGACAAATGAATTAGTGACCACACAGGAATATTGAAATGAAAAATGCTATTAAATAAAAACAATTCAGACAAGGAAATCCTAGCTTAGTACCCTCTATTTTTTTTAATATAAAATATTTCATAGAAAAAAAGTCTTGGCTTCTTTGATTTTTTTTTCAATTATAAAACCATTACCTTCCGCTTATGTAAGATCATATTTCTATTTTTCTTTAAATTAAACAAACAAAAAGTCTGAATGCAAAATCACAAAATAGCCAAAAGTAGTACCACCAGGACAGGAAACTTGATGGTTCTGGCCTCAACTACTCTGTAGAGAGCTGCGACGTGCCGCGCCCTAAAGATGGCACTGTAGAGAGCTGCGACGTGCTGCGCCCTAAAGATGGCACTGTAGAGAGCTGCGACGTGCCGCGCCCTAAAGATGGCACTGTAGAGAGCTGCGACGTGCCACGCCCTAAAGATGGCGCCAGTTTCCGCCTTCCACCAGCCCGACGGTGAGCGCTCTCGGTGGTAAACAAGTCCATATTTGGTTAAGACCGCTGATCTGGCTTGCTTCCGCATACGTGGGCCTCTAAGATAGCACCACATGGCTTTACTTGATTGGCTGTTCATATAGTATTTAGCCTGTGGGTTGGGTCTGCCCGGACATTCGGAAGACTGTTTTCAAGGGACCTGAATAAACTGCTGGAGAAGAGCTTTTGCGAGTTGCATCATCCTTGCTTGTCGAGGGGGACGCGACAAGTGGTGGCCCGTACGGGGACCCAGAAAAGACTCAGAACTCCTGCAGTCAGGGGCAGTGCACTGGTAAGTTCCCGGGATAAATTGGGACAATAAAGTTTCACAGAAATAGCGAACAAAAGGTAAAGTTTCGCAGGGATAGCGAACAAAGGGTAAAGTTTCGCGGGAAGTTGCGAACAAAAGGTAAAGTTTCGCGGGGAAGCTGCGAACCGAAAGTAAATTTTTAATCATGGGATTGTCTGAGTCACATCCAATTTTTCTGGCTCTTCAGGAGCTACTTTTAGCTAGGAATTTGAAAATTAAGAAGTCTACCCTAGAGAGATTTTTGAATGAATGCGATTCCGTGGCTCCATGGTTTGCGGTGTACGGGAATCTTACGGTATCCTGCTGGGACAAATTAGGCAGGGACTTGGATTTTGCTTGGGAGCAAGGTACTCTGATGCATGGAGTAAGACCGATTTGGAAGATGGTGAGGAGTTGTTTAGAAGATCAGAGATGCTGTAACGCAATCAAGGAGGGAGAATCAGCCTTGGAACTGCTGCAAGGGGAAAGATCTGAGCAGGTAGACAGTGAAAAGGAAAGTAACAAAGGCGAAAGATTTGAGCAGGTAGACAGTGAAAAGGGAAGCAATAAGAAGGTTCTTCTCTATCCCGATCTTAGATATTTTAGAGATTTTAGAGATTTTGAGGACTCAGAGGGCACGGATTCTGAACCTGGACCCCTTGAACCTGGTACAGTTGGTTTGCTGTTAGGGAGGTCATCATCAGGCTTGAGAGGACTTATTGTCCATCCTGGGGTTATAGATTCAGATTATACAGGAGTGGTTAAGATCATGGTAACCTCCCCCCGTGGTATAACAGCTATCTCTCCTGGAGATAGAAGTGCTCAGTTGGTCATTTTGCCGAGCTTACATGATCGCTATGCGGCAAAGGATCGAGAGAGAGGAAAAGATGGTTTTGGGTCCACAGGCACGGATCTGACTTTTCTCTCCTTGGATTTGGACCAACGCCCCGTCGTGGAGTTAAAAGTTGATGGTAAAAAGATCCTGGGCCTTTTGGATACTGGGGCAGATAGGAGTATCATAGCAAAGAAAGACTGGCCTTCAGGTTGGCCCGTACAAGCCTCTTCTCAAACACTTCAAGGCCTGGGTTATGCTAAGACTCCAGATATGAGTGCAAGATTATTAAAGTGGCAGGACCAAGAAAACCACTCAGGAGAAATGCAGCCATATGTACTTGAGCTCCCTATCTCCCTTTGGGGAAGAGACCTTTTAAAGGATATGGGATTTAAATTGAGTAATGATTATTCTGATTCAGCCCAACGTATGATGCAAGATATGGGATATGCTCCAGGCTTTGGAATAGGAAAATATTTGCAGGGGCGGAAGAGTCCCATATCTATGCAGCAAAGACAAAAGAGACAGGGCCTGGGTTTTTCCTAGGGGCCACTGAGGAGGGCATTCCCATAACTTGGAAGACGGAGGACCTAGTATGGGTTCCTCAGTGGCCACTTTCCTCTGTAAAATTGAATGCGGCCAAAGAGTTGGTGGATGAACAGATGTCTTTAAAGCATATAAAACTATCTGTATCTCCCTGGAATACACCTATCTTTGTCATTAAAAAGAAATCTGGAAAATGGAGATTGTTGCATGACCTGCGTGCCATAAATCAACAAATGCAGATCATGGGCCCAGTGCAACGCGGCTTGCCGCTTTTATCATCTTTGCCAGCCTCATGGCCCATTATAGTTATAGATATAAGGGATTGTTTTTTCTCCATCCCTTTGTGTGCCAAAGATAGTGAGAGATTTGCATTTACTGTTCCATCCTGTAACCATGAGGAACCTGATCAGCTGTTTGAATGGGTAGTATTACCCCAGGGCATGGCAAACAGCCCCACTATGTGCCAACTGTATGTGGGGGAAGCCATTGTTCCCTTGAGAAAGAATTTTCCAGATTTGAGATGTGTTCATTATATGGATGATATCTTGCCGGCAGCTAAGAGTGAGCAAATGTTAGATCGTGCCTATGAAGAATTAGTTCAATTATTAAAAAGGAAAAGGTTGTTTATTGCTCCTGATAAGGTTCAAAAGGAAAATGTGGTTAATTATTTAGGAGCAAAGGTTGGACCTGAAAAGATAATACCTCAAAAGTTTGAGATAAGAAAAGATAATTTAAAGACTCTAAATGATTTTCAAAGGTTGTTAGGAGATATCAATTGGGTAAGAGGCTATTTGAAGCTACCAAATTATGAAATAAGACCCCTATATGATATTTTGAAAGGTGATTCAGCACTTAATTCTCCTAGGCAATTAACAGGAGAAGCAAGAAAAGCTTTATGTAAAGTGGAAGAAAGGTTGCAGAGTGCCTTTCTAAAGAGATGGCAGGAAGGACAGCCCATTGCATTGTGCATATTTGCCACCTATGGTCAACCTACAGGATTGTTATGGCAGGATGGACCATTATTATGGACTTATTCGAAGATTTCTCCAAAAAAATCCATAGAACATTATCCCACTGCAGTTGCTGCTTTAGCCTTGAATGGTATCCAACAATGTTTGCAGTCTTTTGGAGTCGCTCCTGCCAGTATAATAGTGCCCTATTCCAGTCATCAAATTAAGATTTTTGTGTGGCACTGTAGATGATTGGGCAATATTGCAATGTAGCTTTGAAGGAGTGATTGATAACCATTATCCTAAGCATCCATTGCTATCATTTTTTAAGGAGCACCCAGTGATATTCCCAAAGGTTACTTCAGCAGTACCACTTCAAGGGTCACCAAATGTGTTTACTGATGGCTCAAAGACAGGCTGTGGAGACTATTTGATAGAAAGACAAGAGCCCGTGTTATGTCAATTTCAACCGGGCTCCCCCCAAATAGTAGAGTTGAAAATAGTAATTGAGGTGTTTAAAAGATGTCAATTTGCATTCAATTTGATCTCAGATTCAGTCTATGTGGTCAACGCAGTGAAAGTATTAGAATTAGCAGGTCCTATTAAGAACAGTAGTACTGTATGTGCCTTATTACAAGAGTTACAAGTTTTAATCTGGCAGAGAAAAAGGTGTTTTTATATTCAACATATCAGAGCACATACAGGATTACCTGGACCATTAAGTGAGGGTAATGATAAAGTTGATCAATGGACTAGGATGACATGCATTTTTTGGAGCTCATTCCTGGACCAAGCCAGACAGTTTCACCAATTATTTCACATAAATGCAAAAACTCTACAGCAAAAATTCCATTTGTCTAGAGCAGATGCTAGACAAGTGGTTTTGGACTGTCCTCAGTGTGTGATTCATCATCATCCTCCCAGTGTGGGAGTGAACCCTAGAGGGTTGATGCCACTCAAAATCTGGCAAATGGACATTACCCACATTTCAGAGTTTGGAACCTTAAAATATATTCGTGTATCTGTGGATACCTGCTCAGGTATCATACATGCTACACCTATGAGTGGAGAAAAGGCTCGCAATGTCATGGGGCATTGCTTAGAAGCCTGGGCTGCATGGGGAAAACCACAGCAGCTGAAAACGGACAATGGACCAGCCTATACGGCACAGTCCTTTGTCTCCTGTAACCAGATGGAGGTACAGCTTAATCACAGATTACCATACAATCCTCAAGGACAAGGAATTGTGGAGCGTGCTCATCGCACCTTGAAAGAATGCTTGCAAAAACAAAAAGGGGGAATAGGCCAAGGCCGTACCCCCAAGGAAAGAATGTCTTTAGCCTTATTTACTTTAAACTTTTTTAATTTGGATGCTCAAGGCCGCTCAGCAGCAGACAGACATCAGGATTCCCATGGTTCACCTAAAAGCATGGTGAAGTGGAAGGATATTTTTGACAGGCTCTTGGCGGGGGCCTGACCCCGTGCTAACATGGGCGAGAGGGTCTGTTTGTGTTTTTCCTCAGGATCAACAAGATCCAGTGTGGGTGCCTGAACGCCTTGTGAGGAAGATTCGTCATGAAGACCTTCCTAGGGATCCTGGTGATAGTAGCAGTGAGTATGTCAGGAATGACCGAGCCGAGATGGGGGATCCTGTCGATATTCCCAAAGCCGATGCCGGTCAGACATGATGCAATTGTGTTTCCACGCTTATTTAGCAGTAATAGAAGCCTAGGCTTACCCTACCTTCCCTTTGATGATCAGAAAAGCCCTATAGAGGGTAATAGAAATGTCAGCTTGAAGGGTAGTCTGTGCTTTTTGATGAGCTTCAATAGGTCAGATAATACAGAATGTATTAAATTGTCTCAGCAGTCAGCAGATTTTTTACCACAACTGAGATTTGGAGGTAGGAGTGGTGGTTTGTTTTCAGGCAATGGTTCTCGTCTTGAAGGATGGTGGCCCACACGAGTCTCTGACTGGGACCCCCCCAGACAGCCACGCTGGGAACCTTTTTGTAGAGGATCCACAGGAGAGGAAGGACCTTTTCCCTGGACTGGATGTCAGGAGCGCAGAGCAGTTTGGGTTCAACAAGATTATTTTTCCTTTAGCCCCATGATTAGTAATATAGTGAATAAGTCTTGTACAGGAATGCTTGATATATCTACTAGGGATCCTCAGCAGACTGCCACCAATCCTTTTGATTTGTGGCTTTTGTGTGGGGTAAATGGAAGTTGCATAGACTTGGGACCTGTCATTATGCTTGGGGGAGGAATTTATCAAAGAGGTAATTTTTCTCTAGGGTCCGCTACCAAATTGGATTTTTCTAGCGGTAGTGGCTCTGGTACTTGGAAATCTTTGTTTCATTCTTACCGCAATAAGACCTTTTCAGCTTCGCCAGTATGTCTTTGGCCTCCTTTTCTGTGGATTGTAAGTAATGGGAGTGCATCCTTGGGTGAAGAAAAGTTAGTATGCACTCCGGGCACATGTTTTTATGCCCTATGCTGGAATGCCACAGCCTTTCCTGTGGCTGTGGTGACTAGAATGCCTCGATATGTACCAGTTCCTGTAGAGGCCCCTAATACCATGATGCTATTCAGGTTTAAAAGAGATTTTGGCATCACTGCAGTTATTGTTACTGCCATCACTATTGCTGCTGTGGGAGCTACTGCCTCAGCTATTGCCTTGTCTAGTTCTATACAGACTGCCAATGCCTTGAATAACATCTCAGCCACAGTAGCACAGGCATTGGATACCCAGACCTCTATGAATTCTCATCTCAAAGGAGGCCTTATGATAGTTAATCAACGCATAGATTTACTACAAGAACAGATTGATTCTCTTTGGCAACTAGCACAATTGGGGTGTGAGTGGAAAATGCAAGGTTTGTGTGTTACTTCCGTGCAGTATCAAAATTATACAAAGGCTGCTAATCTGTCTAGACAATTGTCAAAGTTCCTCTTACAGGATTGGTCAGCTGAATTTGAAAATTTAATGAGAGAGCTGAGAGCGACAATCGTCCACATCAATTCCACTCAGGTGGATCTGAGCCTGGCTACTGGCTTGACTTCCTGGATTCAGACGGCTATGGATCATCTTAAGGAGTGGGCGGGCGTAGGCTCTTTGGCGATACTGATGATACTAGCCTGTCTGGTTTGCCTATGGTGCATCTACAAAATGAGAGCCACACAAAAGCGTAATGCAGCCATGATTATACAAGCCCTTGTCACCATTGAGGCGGGCCAGTCCCCTCAGGCATGGCTCGCTGCCGTGAAGCCTTAATTCTTCACTGAGCATAGTCCCTGCCCACTGAGGTATTCGTTCCACGGATATTAGGGTCTGGCAAGTCAATGACGGAGTAGACGGGTAAGCCTCGGCCACCTAAGACAGGGCAGCCCCGAGTGGGGAGGCTGACCCAGAGACGGGTAAGAGTTTGAGCATCGCCCTCCTACAGGCTCAGGCCCACCGTGAGATCCCCAGATATGGGGATTACGAAGCCTTTCCAGGGACTTCTACCTACTTTAGAAAAAATAAAAAAGGAGGAACTGTAGAGAGTTGTGACGTGCCGCGCCCTAAAGATGGCACTGTAGAGAGCTGCGACGTGCCACGCCCTAAAGATGGCGCCGGTTTCCGCCTTCCACCAGCCTGACGGTGAGCGCTCTCGGTGGTAAACAAGTCCATATTTGGTTAAGACCGCTGATCTGGCTTGCTTCCACATACGTGGGCCTCTAAGATAGCACCACGTGGCTTTACTTGATTGGCTGTTCATATAGTATTTAGCCTGTGGGTTGGGTCTGCCCGGACATTCGGAAGACTGTTTTCAAGGGACCTGAATAAACTGCTGGAGAAGAGCTTTTGCGAGTTGCATCATCCTTGCTGGTCGAGGGGGACGTGACACTCCTCCACCTTAAGTACTTCGACACTAACAACGGTTCTCATGACCAAGTGGCCAGCAGGCCCTACAGACTCTTTCTACCCTCACAGCAAGCCTGAGAAGCACTTGGCGATAGCAGGTAATGAACAGAAGTTGTCCAGTAACGGTAATGTCCAGTAATTATACAGGTAAGTTAGCCAGTCAATGGTGAAAATAGGCTCCTCCTCCCATTCCAAAATTGTACCTGATTTTCTTCAAGTAACCAGTCATCTCCCCCCACTTTTTCTTTATTAAAAGAAGCATGCACAAGGGGCTGGAAAGATAGCTCAGCAGTTAAGAGCACTGGTTACTCTTCCAAAAGTCCTGAGTTCAATTCCCAGCACCCACATGGTGGCTCACAACCATCCATAATGGGATCTGGTGCCCTCTTCTGTCTGCTGTCTTCTTCTGTCATGAAGACATACATGCAAATAGAGTACTCGTGTATGTACAATAAATTAATAAATCTTTAAAAAATTGTAAAAAACTTTAAAAAGCATGCACAAAACAGGTATATTTTATAAAATAATCAGCCTTTAAAACTGACAGGGGAATCCCAAAGTTTACTAATGCCCAATGCACCAAATGATAACTCATAAGACACTGCATGTGATGAAGAGGTTTTCTGAGAAGGTGCAGAGACATGATTAATACACAATGCTTTGACTAGGATATAAGAGCATATAGCAGATTTTATAAACAAAATGAACTAAGGGATAAATTAAGATGTTAAATGCAAACATGTACAGCTTCAAAATTTTGATGTTTTTACTGTTTTGTTGTGGTCACCACAAATGCTAACACACAATCAGAAAGTTTATTAAGCAGCTGGTTGCTGGTATTTATTTTAATTGTACATGTCTGAAGTATGAATAATTAATTTCTTAAATTCAGGGCCATAGGACATGCCAAGGCAACTAAATCTGTGAGTCTAAATTTACCTTTCTAGAGATAGCTGACCTCAGGTGATATTTCTATGTGCTGGATGTAACAGCATCAAAATCTTCCTTTAAAACAGATTTTTTAAATCTTGAAAGAAAATAACAAATTTGATAGTCATTCTAGTAAGTGATGGCATTCTCACATTTAATAAAATCTGTTTCAGTTATCAGTACATGTCAAAATATGCACATAGAAGTGTATGTGTAGTTGCCTTCACTTATGCAGGGTTTCACATTCTGATATTTCAATTGCTCAGTCACTTGATATCTAATATCCAAAATATTAAGTGAAAATTTTGAAAGTAAGCAACTCCTAGATTTACATTTTCACCTCACTCTGAGTAGCATGATGAAATCTTGTGCAGGCCAGAGATGTGGATCACCCCTTTCTTCATGTATATATCCATGCTATATACACTACCTACCCTCTAATCAGTAGACCTCTCATTTTATTAGTCAAATCATGAGGACACTGCCATGTTTGTCTTCAGGCGACTGTGATTTTACTTAATTCATCCCAAAGAGAAGATGAATGATGCCAAGGATTCAGATATGACAGGAAATGCCATGAAGTATTGCCTTTGGTTGAAAAGATGAAAATATATATAAGCTATTTAAGAGGGAGTACTGAAGACACTATTACAACTCTTCCACAACAAAACTTATTGTTGTTGCTTGTTTGTTGAACCAGTTTGTTTGTTTAATGTATAAAACATTAAACCTCATGAGAGGTATGTATGTATGTATAGGAAAAAAGAAAAGTTAGTCAGGCACAAACTGCAATCCCAGTTACTGGGAGCTCAGTTAGGAGACCACTGCAAGACGGAGCCCAGTCCAGGGTATATAGGGAGGTTCAGGCAAGCCAGGGTTAACTGTAAGAACCTACCTCAAAATACCAAAAACAAACTGGATGTGTGGGGCTTGGGGAGACTGGCATTATTTATGATTCCACCACACCCTCTTCTGAGGGTACAGTATTTGTAATTCTTAAACAAAAGCCAACTTTCAAGATGTAATTGTACAATTTATCCTACATCCTACTGGTACTTTAAGTATAAAATGAGATATAACTAATAAAATTCTTCTCAGTATCTAAGATTTGGCATTAAATCTTTATCTAGTAGAGAAAGTAGGCATATTTGACAATAAACATTATTTCACACTCAGGTCTGTGTGGCTATGACGTGGACATGTGCGTGTAGGCTTGCATGGGGTGGGGGGTCAAACACAACTTTCTTGCATCAGCCCTCTCCTTCCGCTCTTACACAGAGTCCAGGGATCAAACTCAGCTCAGTTCACCAGACCTGTACAGCCAGTGCTGTAGGGGTTAGATAAATTAGATTTAGAAAATATATAGGAGTTTTTGATACTGTCTCTTAATTCGGGGCCTGAAGAGCATTATCAGCATGAAGTCAGCAAAAACAGGAAAGACTTAATAGACTGAAAAACAGGAAAGACTCAATAGACTGAAAAACAGGAAAGACTCAATAGACTGAAAAACAAGGTTGAAGTCAGGAAAACAGGAAAGACTTAATGGACTAGAAGAAACAAAGTATCTGGCCTGACATTGTTTTCAGCTGCTAAGTGGGCGGAGCCCAAATTAAGCTGAAACAGAGTTCCTCCTATTTAAGGACAGTACATGGAGCCCAGAAGAAGAAGAGGCCCCTGATGCTAGAGAGCTCCAAGAGTCCTGCTGAAAAAAGGGCTGGCCATTGATGGCCAGCTCTCTCCCTGAAGCAGAAAGAAGCCGGTGAGCAAAGAAAGCCTGAGCAAGACACCAAAAGGCCACGGACTGGACCCTATGGCTCAGCTTTTGCCTAGAGGGGTTTGATCTGTCCGATCAGTGGCCTAGGGGAAACTGTGCCTGGCTTTAAGGACTGAGGCAGAGCAGCTGAGTTCCTGATTCAAAAGAAGTAAGTTGGCCTGCAGACGGCTGGGGTCTCCCACAGAGAAGAAAGCATGAAGCCTTATTTAAGGTGAGACTGCAATAACCAACTTACCCTGACGAACCTACATCTGAGAGATCCAGAAAAAGGACTGCTAAGTGCGTTAAAGAATCTACAACAAAGACTGTGTTCCTGATGACTGAGGACCTGCCCCAGAGACTGTATCATTCTAAAAGGTTATGAAAGTAGTTGTTATAATTATCAATAGGTTTAGTGGATAGGTTAAAGGGGTTGTAGGAATTTATAGGATTAATAGTTAAGAAATTGTTGGTGTTTGTTATAAGTGAATTTAGTAATAAATAAATAAGTGTTAAATAATAATTTAAAAGATCGGTTACACAGTGCCTTTACACACCTGGCTATCTAGCTGGCCCCTCCATTTTAAAAAGCAGTAGGTCTCACATTCTACTCCATAAAACCTTGCTAAGAACACAGAACTCTGGATCAAGTTCCCACAAATTCTACGTGATTACATAGGATGCCAAGATTGACTTGGATACTATGAGTAAGTCAACCTAAAAGGAAGGCTTTCAAAGCCTAGCAAAGCATCACTCTGCTGTGTGATACCCCATGCTCCCTGGCTGCTTGTCCCATCGTCTTGTCCTCCATCAAACACTCTTCTGACAGAAGGGCTGTTAACACATGCCCAATCATCTCAAGAGGAGATTTCATTTTTTGATTGAGTAATTCTCAGTCAATGCACATGCAACAAAATATGTGCGTATCTCTAGATGACTCGGTGGAACATAGGACAGCATCTTCTCCTTCCCTGGACTGACAACAGGAGGTGAGAGTGCTTTTGTTGTCACTTTAAGATTTTTTTTCAAATTAGAAAAAGTTTTTGCCTGTATAATTAACATAAGAATAGTACTTAACCTGGGATTTGATGACTAGTCTTGGTGTTCATTTTAGTCTCAAAGGTCTCTTTAGTGAGCGTATTAGTTACTTTTCTGCTGCTGTGATAAAACACTGACCGAGGCAACATACTGAAGAAAGAGTGTATTGGGAATTTACTATTTCATAGAATTAGAGTCAATAATAGTGGAGTGAAAACAGCACACCACATGCAGCATGTGACTGAAGCAGCAGCTTAGAGCTCACATCTCAAAGGGCAAGCAGGAGACAGAATACACACCAGGAAAGGCCCTGAGTCTTTTGGAGACTTACAGTTCTCCCCCAGTGACACACTTCCTCCACCAAGGACACACCTCCTAATTCTCCTCAAAGGTAGACAAAGTATTTTCAAATGCATAAGTTTCATGGAGGACATTTCATTCAAACCACCACAGTGAGTGAACATATTGGTTTGCCAGTTACTTTTAGCTACTAATCACAAAAGTTGCCCTAGTTCACCGACTGGGGATTAAGATCTTCCACGTCCGTCCTATCAGCCCAGAACAATTCTAATCCCCAAAACCAACAAGAATGACACCACAGAATGGGCTCAAATGTATGACTCAGCAATGTACCTTCATGCCTATCATTAAGAGTCATTTGAAGGTTTTAAAATGAAAGTGCAATACTTAACTCCCCCAAAATTCAAGATTAAACTAACTTCTGAAGTCTGGAAGAAAGTTTGGTCTTAGTAGTTGCTGATGCTACTATTGCTGGCCCTGTGCCAAACAAGTCATACGTAAGTCAAATAAATCTACAGTGTCTTTTCCTGAAAGTGTTTAGAACAGCCTGGGGCTACAAAAGTATGGCTCAAAGTCCAATTGCTTGTCTGGGGCTCAAACTCTAGCACTCTGTTCCTAGTTAGCCCTTTAGCACACTAAAAACAGTGTGTCGTTAAACTTAGTGTTCTAGACAGATGCAACATAAGCAGACATTGCCATGTGCCTACTAAATCTTTCTGGAAAACAGTATGTCTGATGGGCAAGGGGGCCACCGCACTCAAAAACTCCAAAGGGGGCAGAGTAGATGCAGGATAGAGTGGAAGGGAATGTGAAGGAATCCTGGCAAGGAGGAGCAGTGAGCCTTATATTTATGTAGACAGTTCTGTTATCAGGACACAAAAAAAACCTCTAAAAACTCAGCAATGGCAGGGAACCAGGAGCAGGATGGCCAGTGGCCTCTAGCTCTCCTTCCTCCAGATGCTGTGTGATGCTCACAACTAGCAGAGAGAAAAAAAAAATGGCTTGAGGTGCCTTGTACAGATGGCACCAAGGTCCCAGGCTGGGTCAATGGACAAAGCCATCCCATGTAAACCTTAAAGAGGATTAGTGCACAAGGAGCACTGTAATAAGTCCTTAAAAGGATGAACAACAGCAGTGGACCACGCAGGAAGGCAGCTGCCTGCTTCCCCAAGTCTTGTTCACAGAGTTACATCAAAGCCATCAGGCACCAGAGAGAAGGTTTCTGCAGCAATCCCTTATCTCAGCTCCAGCGGACACCCCATCGGGGATTGTCTTGAACTGCCACCTGTCCCAGGCATCTTTGAAGGCAGAGCTAAGCCTCTGATGGGTCTGACCTTCTTGAGCTGAGAGCCTTTTATGTCTTTCTTCATTCTCTGCCCTGCGACATTCTTCCCCTGGCATGCACAGGACATGAAACAAAGGGAGTTCTCACTTCTGACTCACTGTCCCCAGCCATTTGAGAGCAAAGAAAACAACGTTCAGGATTATACTGTGCCCGTAATGTGTAGCCGTCCTCCTGAGACAAGCCTCTTATTTTCTGAGTATAACTCGCTGGCAACCGGCACTTTACAATGGAGTTTGAGGCAACTAGGAGCAAATATCCAAAAGCTGCATATCTGAGATAACTTGAAAACACAGGGTAAGATCACAGAGAACTCGATTAAGAACCACATTTCTTAACAGGAGGAAGACAGATTCTAAACTATTAGAACAGGCTTACGGATTAACTGCACTTGGGGACTTGGAGAGAAGATGGTGAGAAGCAAATGTACCTAAACTTGATTTAACTTAAAAACATTTTCTTGTATGATGAGGAAACTGTGAAAACCGATACTACAGGTGATACTGATTTAAAATCTGAAAGAGTGAACCAGTACCCTGTGGGGCCTCCCAGGGAGACTGGGGCTATCTGGTGCTTCCTAGCAAAGCATACTGGGAGGGCCTACATTGCCTGTGATTCACTGAAAAGATCTGCCAATTATTAGGGGAGGGAGGGCCACTTGAAGTCAAATCCATCCACAAGAGATCCCGTGCCCCACCTCTGCAGTCTGGCAAGCATGTCGCACAGATTGCTTTGGTAACGCCCTAGTGACTGCGACTCACAGCCAGTGCTGCCTCAGCCTCCCGTCACCTGAGTTCAACTGCACTACCCTGACACTGTGCTTCATTCCACTTCAGATGCCAAAATGTGGAAAACGCCAGCCAAGTAAAAACCTACTCAGGGAACAGTATGGACAGCAAAGACCTACAAAGCTAAGCAGAAGGCCAATGGATCTGGAGTCACACAACAGCAAATTTAGACATGAGTTTCTTGGGAGCCAAGGGGAAAGGGGAAAATAAAACCACCGACATCTTATGTCCCACAGGAACTCATAGGAATTACCTTCTCTGGGTCATGGTCTTATGTTCTCTCTGTACAATGTTTTGTAAATTTAAGCAAGTATAGATCTTACCTGAACAAAAGCCAAGTCACTTACTACAGTAAGTTGCTCCTATAACCTTCTGGTTTGGGTTTCAGACACTTAAAGAAGATTAGCACCAAGAGCTTGGAAGACAGCACCATCTTGGACCTTGCTGAGGGCTGCCCCCAGCCCAGAAAGGTGAAGACTCCACAGGAAACCCCAATGGGATAGTCTGTTCCAGAGCCAGCCCTTGGACCCCCACACATACACCCTCATGATAACTCATCCCCACTACCAGCATGGCCTCACCAACGTGGGCCTAGCCCCATCTCTTTTGGTTTGGATTTTCTGTCTTATGTTCTTCCTAGGCTACATAAGGATGTTTCCTCTACACCTCATTACATATTCCTCAGGGATGTATGATATTAAAAAGGCACCCACTGACATGCTGTTCATATGAAGGGGCAGAATGCATTTAAAGCTGATAGGCCTGACCATTTCCCACTTCTCAATGAGATATTACTTGTAAAACTGTTTGTTGACTGTGGTTATCCCCACAACACCATATATATGCACTTACATTTCTCTATGCCCGGTTTACACACAGGACCATTTCTACCATGGAACAGCACCAACTCAAAATCTTTAAACTCTGATAATATTTGAGAAAGCTGAAAATAATATTTCCAATAGAAAAATAAGGAAAGTTTTATATTTTGTATGGTATTACTGGTTTGTAAAAACAGTGTAGTGGCCATGTTAGGAAAAAAAACAGTATATTTTAGTTAATTCTGTTGAAATACACTCAGAAATACATGCAACATAAAGACAAAACTAAAGAAAGACATATCCATAGGAATATACATAGATGTTAGGAGGGATCTGTTATTTAACAAATGGGCTCTCAATTTCAGGTTTTAAAATAATATAATGAGCTCATCCTTTTTAACTACACAGTATGCTAGTCAGGGTTGACTTATTTAATTTACATTTCTATTGCACAACTATATAACTTTTTAAATTCTTATATTTGTGTGTGTGCATGTGTGTGTGCATGTGTATATATGACACAAAGAACTAAAGAGGACCCAGCAGAACTCATGCATAGAGTGTGCAGGAATGAATTCATGCCATGAGACTGAAGTGGAAGTCAAGGAAAACTTTCAGAAGTCAGTTCTCTTTTTCTTTTTTTTTTTTTTTAAGATTTATTTATTATGTATACAGTGTTCTGTCTGCAGGTATATCTGCAGGCCAGAAGAGGGCACCAGATTTCATTATGGATGGTTGTGAGCCACCATGTGGTTGCTGGGAATTGAACTCATGAAGGCATGACCTCTGGAAGAGCAGCCAGTGCTCTTAACCGCTGAGCCATCTCTCCAGCCCCAGTTCTCTTTTTCTCTGTGAGTTCCAGGGACAGAACTCAGGTCATCAGCTTGCATGGTAGATGATTTCCCTTAAGCTATTTAGGTGGCCCATGAATCACTATGTATTTCTTTTTAACTTGATTTTACTTTATGTGCAATGGTGTTTGGCCTGCATAAATGTCTGTGTGAGGGTGACAGGTTCCCTAGAACTGGAATTATAGACAGTTATGAGCCACCATGTGGGTGCTAGAAATTGAATCCAGGTTTCCTGGAAGAGCAGTCAGAGCTCTTAACCACTGAGCCATCTCTCTAGTTTCCACTATGTCTTTCTATTGGATGGCACCAATGGATTTTTTTTTTCCTTAAATATACCTTGGCTCACAAAACAAATTTGGAAGCCACTCAGTGGTGGCACACATCTTTAATCCAGCACGTAGGAGGCAGAGGTAGGCAGACCCCTGTGAGTTCAAGGCCAGCCTGCTTTACAAAAGAGTTTTAGGACAGCCAGGGCTACACAGAGAAACCCTGTCTCAAACCTCCCATCAAATAAACAGATAAGTGAACAAAGAAGCAAGCAAACTTGGAGGCACTGTCTTTTTCAGGAGATGAGTGATCATTCTCTGAGGAGTATGCAGGAAGATTCTAAAGTCTTTTTGGTTAGGAACTTGTATTATTTAGTATCTGTATATTATTCTGCAACACAATATAATTGGCATACTGAGTTTTGTTTTATTTTTTCAATCTACACTGGATGTTAAAAATTAAATTTATTTTCAGTCTTTTCAAATTGGCAAATACCAAAAGGAGATTGTAATACATTTTGTAATTATTATTTTTCTTATTTCTATGACAAAATACCTAAGGAGCATCCACTTAAAGGAGGAAAGGTTTACCCTGCATTCAGTTCAAGGGATGCAGATGCAGTCCTTCCTGCTGCTGAAGACTCAGCAGCACAAGCAAGAGACCTTGGTCACACAGCATCCACAGCCAGGAAGCAGAGAGAAAGAGAGGTGCTCACACTCAACCCCCTTTCTACTTTTTATCCAGGACTCTGGTCCATGGAGTGACGCTGTCCACAGTTAAAGGAGCTCTTTCCACTTTAGTAACTCTCTCTAGTCCCTCATGGGCATGCCCAGAGGTTGGTCTCCTAGGTGATTCTAGATCCTATCAGGTTGTCAGTCGATATTAACCACCACACATTCTAAAGGGTAAAGCCAAGAGAAAGGAGAAGGAAGAATTCCATAGCACCAAAGAGCCTAAATGTTTGAAAGGCCTGCCTGGGCTTCCAAGCCACCCAAATTGTGTGTCACTGTCATCTTCTGTGGAAAAACAGCAACCCGAGAGGCCAGAGTGGGAAAAGTCTGTGTGCTCAGTGTTGCCACACAATACCTCGCTTTATTCTTGTTACTGCCCTGTGATGGTCTGGATACGATTTGCATATGTCCACCAAAAGTTTGTGGTGCTGGTGTTCAGATATGGAACATTTATGAGTCTTGTGAAAGAAATTTGATCATAGAATAACTGCCCTCAAAATGGATTAATGCTGGAATCTAGGAATGAATTATGTCTCATAAGGGTGAGTGGATAAAATCTTGAAATTTACATGGAATACTTAAACTGCAATCCTGAACAAAAGGAATAGTGTTGGAGTATCACAATATCCGACTCCATATTATACTACAGAGCCATAGGAACTTAAACAGCATGGAGTGTAGTATTTACATAAAAATGATACAGCTTGGATCTACATGAAAAAAAAAAAGACAAATCAAAGCTGGACCCTCCTCCCTGTCTCTCCAAAAATCTATTAAAACTGAATCAAAGACTTTAATATAAGGCTTGAATGAAACTCCTAAAGGAAAACATGAGGGAAATACTTGAATATATAAGTAGAGAAAAGTACTTTTTGAAAAGGATTCCAGCAGCAGTTCAGGAAATAGTAGCAAAAACTGACAAATAGGATTTGCATGAAATTCAAAGTCTTCAGCACAGCAAAGCAAACAATTAACCAAGAGAGCCTAGTGCAGTCACAACCTTTTGTGAGGATCAAAGGACCCTTTCATGGGGGTCACCTAAGACAATCAGAAATATCAGATATTTATATTATGATTCACAACAGTAGCAAAACTATAGCTATGAAGTAGAAACAAAAATAATTTTATGGATGCAGGTCACCAAAACATGGGGAACTGTATTAAAGGGTCACAGCATTAGGAAGGTTGGAATGGTCTACAAGACGGTTGGAGAAAATATTTGTCAGTTACATCTTTGACAGGGAAATGATATCTTTAAAAAATTCTACAAACCCCACAAATTATCTAATCAGTAAATGGAGTAATGAAAAGAACATATATTTCTCAAAAGATGAAGTAGTACAAACAGGCAATAAATACATGGAAAGATGTTCAACATCCTTGGCCATTGGAAAATGCAAATCCAAATGACACTGAGAGACTGGCATGCCTTAGTTAATATTGCAGCTCTTGCAGAGGACCAGAGTTCTGTTCCTAGCACCCACCTGTAACTCCAGCCCCAAGAGATCTGACACCCTCTTCCGGCCTCCATGGAAATCTGCACTCATGTACACACAGAGACACACATAATACACATAATTAAATATACAATATATCTATAAGAAAAAAACACATTGAAATTATGCCTCAACTCAGTCAACATGGATAACACTAAGGACACAAGCAACAACTCATGCTGGTAAAGTGTGGGAGGACAGGGGAATCCTTATACCTACTGGTGGAATAAAGCCTAGTCCAGGTACTACCACTTAGCATGGAGATTACTTGAAAACCACAAAGTGCAAATGCCAGCTCTACAATTCCTGGGAATGTACTCAAGAGTCAAACTACATCAGCAAATACCATTTCACTGTGGCACTAATCACAAACCATGTTATGCAATCAGCCTGGGTACCCATCAGCAGTCAAACAGCTAAAGAAAACTGGTCATATAGCCAATGGAGTTTTACTCAATTATAAAGAACAATGAGATTATCTCACCTGTAAGAAAATAGATGGAACTGAAGACCAATGTACTAAGTGAAACAAGTCAGAGTAGAACAAATAATTGTTTTTCACATGTAGAACATACATCATATATAACACAATATATGATATATATGTGTGACACAAAAGTAGATGAGAGCCATGTAGGAAGAGAATGGGAATTAGTGGAAAGTAGGGGGACTCAGGAGAAAGTAATGGGGGTGAATATATTAAAGTACCCAATATACTTGAAAGGAACTGTCATCACAAAACCTACCTCTCTATACAATGAATGTATCTTTATAAAAATATTAGAGGGAAAGACAACCTGTCCAAAAACAATGTCACTGCACGTGCATGCAGTCAATTTCCTTGCCCTCTCTTCAACACTTTATAATGCCTACATACCAACATCTTATTCCTAAACCTTCACAAATGAGGGCTACATAAACCTTCTTTTGTTTTTGTTTTTCAAGACAGGTTTCTCTGTGTACCAAGCCCTGGCTGTCCTGGAGTCACTTTGTAGACCAGGCTGGCCTCGAACTCACAGAGATCCACCAGTCTCTGCATCCTGAGTGCTGGGATTAAAGACATGCACCACCACGCCTGGCTTTCATAAACCTCTTCATTAAACACCAGACATCAATTATTTTATAATAGCAGCACAAAACAGAAATTAAGATATCAGAGCTTGGTTAAAGTCATTTTGCCAGAAGGTGGTTGAGTTGAAACTTAAGTTACTTAACTCTAAACTTTCACAGTACAACAGAAATGCACCATATTTTTTCTCACCATTTGTTGCCTACAGGGCAGATTAAACAAACACAATTCCTATCCCTCTGAAAAACATGCTGGAGTAAGGATGAAGGGAGGAATTATAGTAACGATAAAAATAATACTAAGAAGCAAGAATTACGAGCACTCACTTTACAACAGATACTTCTGAGAATTTCAGGTGAGTCAACACTCAGAAAGAAAATTGTAAGGTGCTTGTGTACAGATAAGTCAACAGAGGCTCAGGGAGGCTGATGATCAAGTGGCCATGACCACACTGTGGCAGACGAATCAGAATTTGAGGTCAAGCCTATACTTTTAACACATTCAATGAAATAAAGTCAATATGATTTTAGGATGCAAGATTCAAAGTAGACATTTGCTTGCAGAGAAGCATTTACCTAGAACATTCTTCATGGGACGAAAGGAGGCAGCAGTCAGAGCAAGAAGCCATGGCATGGGCAGATTTTCCAGTGGTGTCCACTCCAGTCATGTGGCCCGTCTTCTCAAACCACAGCACAGCATCAAAGTAACTGGAATATTCCTGAATAATATTTACATGCCTCTTCTTTGAAATGTGGGAAGAGCTGTTCTGAGAATGCAAAGGTTTTGTGTGGATTTTGGTGCTTCTTTTCCCAGGTTCTACAACTGAAATATGCTCACCATAAACCTATGTGAGCTTCAACCTCCAGCCTTGGTCTCAATGTGTTAGAGTGACCTTCACTTGATGCCCAAGTCACATGCGTTCCTACAGTTCTCCTGAGTCAAGCGCCTCATGGTCTAACACATGCAGGTCCTATCTTGTATTTCTAAGGAGAACCCTGCGAGTGAACGTAAGTAGTCAGAAAGCTTGCTCTCAGAAAGACATGAGTCCATGTTGTCTGAGTGCAAGAGAGCCAGGTAATTAATCATTCTCATACATGACTTCTGCATGAATGATAGCCAAGATTCAGTGCTAAGTATACAAACAGAAGGGCATAAATAAGGAGAAAATGACCAAAATTGTATCTTTAGGAAACTTTTATATTTTTGACAAAGTACTACATACAAAAGTAAGAGCCAAGTATCTAGGACAAAAGTGCAATAAAAAGCCCTATTAATTTTCTTTAAGAGAACATTAAAAAAATTAAGATTAAAAATTAGAAATATGGTTACAAAATTTAAATACTATTAAAAACATTTGAAATCAAGTAAATTTCTCAGACCACAGAATTAAAAGCAATAAAAAAAGAGAATGTGGAAAGTAAGAGGCACAGAGAAGTAACCCAGGTATGCCTGTTCACCATTCATCTAAGACCCTTGAAAAGAGAGAATAGAGAATACCAAGTGAGAAACATTATTAAGATTCAGAAGGAAAGAAACCATCCTAAAAGACAAAAGACTGTATCATCCTACTGAAATAATCCATCAACTGATGAGACTAGTGAATAAGGACCAAATAAAATTTAAATTAACTAAAAATAAATATTTATGTACATACATACATACATACATACATACATACATACATACATACATACAGCATCAAATGACAGTCTCTCTGAGAAAGACTTTTCAAGTTGGGATTCTACAAACCACCCAGCAGGAGAGTGATACAAACGTGCCTCTTGTGTTTGGAGGAAATGACTCAATATTTTCTAGGAAAAGAAAGAAACTGAAGCTGAGAGTCATAAAAACCAAGAAACAGTAGCTCCACAACAAGAAGTTCAGAGGGATGTTTGACACCCATGGTAATGACTGCCTAGAAACAGCAGGTATGCTCATGTACGGGCAAGACAGAGTGGGCATAAAGATAACACAGACCAGCGGGCATGGTGGCACACACCTTTAATTCTAGCACTCAGGAGGCAGAGGCAGGCATATCTCTGTGAGTTTGAGGCCAGCCTCGTCTACAAAGCAAGTCCAGGACAGCTAGACTTGTTACACAGAGAAACCTTGTCTGGAAAACCAAAAGATAACACAAACAACAAATAACAAAGAAAAACTTCCAGAAAACAGCTCAAAGGGAGGCTGATAGGTATAAAAACATTTTAAAAATTAGGAAACGCACTCTTTTTATACCTTGATACAATGTGTGTTTTAATCACTGTTGGGCAATTTGTGAATGAGGGGTACCAGGTTCACAGAAGATAAAAACAACCTGAAGTCCACTAATCCAGTAAAAATAGCAATTTCTATACCTAGAATTTGTTGGTGCTTTCTTGATGCTCAGTGTTTAAAGTCAATTTACAAACACACAAGCAGATGTGTCATCACTGTAAGCCATCACCAAGGTAGCAATGCTCTTGCCCCTGTTTATAGAAGAAACAGATGTGAAAAGGGGAGACCTGAGACTCAGCTTCTGAACTAGAAAATTAAAAATTATATGAGAAGTTGGCAAAGCTGTAGTTAGACACTAAGTCATATGAGCTGTCAGTAAACAAGGATAGCAAGATGACAGCTGAAGGCTCTTGTGCAGCAAACCTGGCAAGCCAAGATCAATCCCTGGAAACCTTACAAAGGTGGAAAGGGAAGATCAGCTCCGCGGTGCTGTCTTCTGACCACCACACACACTGTGACACCCTGCACATGCCGCACATACACACACATGATAATAATTTCAACCTTTCAATTAACAACCTCAGTGTTGAAAAGAGAGGAAGTCGGTGACAGAAAATTAAAGGTAAACTTTCATTTCATAAAGACTTAAACTATATATGAAAGAAATCCCTGAAGTTGACATGTCAGGAAACAATTATAAAGAGCCACTGTGGTTGTCTACCCAAAGAACAAAACAAAGAAATGACACACGTCTCCCTGGAGCTAAGGTTAGAGGAGGTAGGATAGGGCCACTATAGTTATCCATCCTAAGTTCATTGACTACTTACAGCAGTTTGATGAAATGAGCATTGTGTCATTTCTAAATGATAATTTGATTATTTTGGAGATTTTGCTCATTTTTACTTTATGTGTATACGGGCCTGAATGTCTGTACACCGTGTGCATGTAGTGCCCACAGACACCGGAGAAGGGCAACGGATCTCCTAGGACTGCAGTTACAGAGGGTTGTAAGGAAACCAACCCAAGTCCTCTGGAAGAGCAGCCAGCCCTCTTAACCACTCAGCCAGCCATCTCTTTAGCTCCTAATTAAATGGAAATATAATAACGTGCCAAACCTTTTTAGGTTTCTTCTGTTGAGATATTTCTACAAAATGATAAATAATTGTAACACACAGACAGACAGACAGACACACACACACACACACACACACACACACACACACACACACACACA
>CAJQZJ010033718.1:1004183-1064630 GCA_907164525.1 Lophiomys imhausi
ACACACACACACACACACACACACACACACACACACACACACACACACACACAGGGTTTCAGGGAATGCCTTCTCTTCCACCTGACACAGACCTACTCTGGAATATTACTTGGTGGCAAAAGTCAAAGCAAGCACTTGTTCCAGCTCACTAAGTGGATTAACGGCCACAGCCTCTAAGTTTCTCTCTGTCAATGCTCAGCTTGTTCCCACATCAGTGAACGGGGTGACCCTGGAGAGACAGGTGGGTCCAGAGAACTGGGCCAAGATGGGAAGGAGATCCTAAGAGTTCCATGCTCACTTTCCACCTGAAGAGAGCAGCAGTCCCCTTACACTGCTGTCACCATTGTTCCCAGCACTGTCATCTCCAGCACAAAAACCTCCCCCAGAGCTTCAAAACCTTGAAGCTTTCCTTCAGTATTGAGGCCTAAATGAAATGCCCTTTTGTAGTAAGGTTTAAAGAAACAGTTTTTAAAAACATAAGCAGTGGGGCCAGTGAGGTGGAGCAGTGGATAAAGATGCCTACTGCCAAGGCTAAAGGCCTAGGCCTAAACCAGGGAAACGCACGTGGAAGGAAGGAGAGCATTGACTCCAGCAAGTTGTCCTCTGACACACAAATAGATACATGTCATCAAAATTTTATTCCAAAAACGGAATAGGGCACAAAAACACACTTCCTCTGTTGCAAGGGAAATAAGAAAACACTCTTGAGTCCTTGGGCTGTTTCGGCCTCTCAGCCTGACTTTTTGGCAAAAAGAGGTTGGCATCCAAACAAAGCTAGGAACTCCAGGATAAGAAAAGATACTCCCTTGGTTCTCAATACAATCAGCTCACAAGTAAGGACATGATGTACACAGGAGACAGCCATCACCGCTACCGCGAAGTTCATTAACCTCCAAAACTCAAAGGGACAATGCAGGCACTGGGCCTCTCAGTCTTCATGTGGTCTCACTCAAAAGCCCACCAAGTCACCTCCATTGCAGGCTCAAAGACAAGGGGGCTGGCCTGTGCTCCAATACCACATTTTCACTCTGCACGACAGAGAACACGGGCCAGTCACCATGACATCACCCAGTTCCATGTGATGGAGCTTGGAACTAGATTCTTAATGCTGAACACAAAACTGCAAAAGAATTTATGCCTTACAGCAGTGTTTCTGAACCTGTGGGTTGTGAAGGCCTTTGAGGGTCAAACAACCCTTTCAGGGATGTCATCTAAGACAATCTAGCATATCAGATATCTACAAGTCATAACAATAGCAAAATTACAGTTAAGAAGTAGCAACGAAGATAACTTTATGGTTGGGCTCACCAGGTCATGAGGAACTGGATTAAAAGGTCACAACTTTAGGAAGGTTGCAAATCTCTGCCTTAGAGTCATACACACCTGGTGGCTCTTTATGCAATGGTCTCTTGAGAAAACCTGCAGGTTAATAGCAAGCCCATGGCATCAAAAGACCAAGTCTACACACTGGTACCGAAAGAAAAAGATTAGAAAAATACAACAAAACAGAATATTCTTTTGGAAGAGAATTCCAAAATGGAGATATGAGGTGCATTCCTTAACTCTCTTCCTCTGGAAAGGTGTCTTAGTTCGATTTCTATTGATACAATAAAACACCATAACCAAAACCAACTTTTAGAGGAAAAGATGCTTTTCATCTTACACTTTCATGTAGCGTCTACCACAGAAGGGAAGTCAGATCAGCAACATAAGGCAGGGACCTGGAGGCAAAAACGGATGCAGAGGCGATGGAGGAGTGCTGCTTACTTGCTTGCTCCTCAAGGCTTGCTCAGCCTGCTTTCTTATGGCACCCACGATCATCAATTCAGGGACAGCACAGCAGTGATAAAGACTAAACTACACACTGTTCATGCCACCACAGAAAGCCCTGAAGGACTGCCATGGAGCAACAAAGCAGCATGCTGAAGTACTCTCAAGGATCCAGAGAGACTCATGTGAAATCTGCCCTCAAACGTCTAAAATTCAGAGGAATGTTTCAGATTGCATTCAGAACTCCTATAAATTAATGATAGTCAGACACGAAAGTTAATAACAGCTGGAACAGATCAAGCAGAAAGAAAGCGGGCACTGGCATGTGTGTTACGCGAATTTCTTAGAGTCCATAAATTTGATATTTGGAGGAAAGAAGGGAAATGTTAATTAGGAGAAATTTCATACTGGATTTAATTTTGCCACGGAGCCAAAGCTCTATTGTAAAAAACCCCTTGGAATCAGAAATCACCCTCACCAGACCTGGGCCCTGCCTTTCATCTCACCAGTTCAAACTTGTTGATACGTGACTTAATTGTTTTCGTGTGTTGTTTCATACTCTTTCCTCCTAATATAAAATCAAGAGCTAAGGCCATACTTTTATTTTACTATGTATAGAAATCAATTAATTGGGGGAGAGCCAGAAAAATATCTAAGGCATCCCTCTGCCTTCTCTAAAAGGCTTGTAATCATTTTTCATAATTTTTAGACTTCTCTAGTTAAAGGTTTCTCAAGGGATCAGTCACTCTGAAAAGTCTCGACGTTCACCTTTCTTCCTTTCCAGACACAGAAGGAGCATTGTAATGACATGTATCTGGATTACAAAGACCCAGATCTAGCTCAGGTAAGTCTCCTGGAATGCAACTTTAGACAGATGGGACTGACGCCTCCTGGATGCCTTTAATGCAAACATCAGCCCTCACTGCAGGTCCCTGGGTAAGCAGAGGACTCCAGAGGCTTCCTCAGTTGGCGCCACACACTTTCCACTTGGTGTCTTTCTCCAATGACTAGTTGAGAGCTGCCATGTCTGGCTTTAGTCTATACTAGCTTTGTCATCCATATTCTCTTTTTCATCTTTGCTCCTAAACTGTCCCTCTGATCCTCAGTTATGCTTAAGAATCTTTCCGTTTATATGAGATGTCAAAGTTAAGAAACAATGAACTGTCCTGTCTATTTTAGTGGGAATTGGACATTTAGGTAGGCCCCACCCCCACCTTGCACCCTTCTAAATAAAATTCCCATGTACTTAAGCTAAAGTTTGTAACTCTCCCTGACACTTTCTCCCCTGTAGATATGGGGAGAGGTTTCTGCCCTGTGCAAAGCCACTGAGAAGGGCATCATATAGTGACCTCTGTGTTGCTGGTGGCTCTGGGTACAGAAAAGGTATATGGAGCACCAGATATTGTGCCATTTGTTGACACAGCAAAGCTCCTAGAACATAAAGCCACTGCTCTTTAGAACTAGGAGTTCAAATAATAAGTAGAGATCTTTTATCCAAACAGAGGGCCTGTGTTCCAAGTGTTACTGTGCCATCAAGAGAAAAATCAGTGTAAAATTGCACAACTGGCGGGGGGTGGAGGTAAGACACTAAGTAGAAAAGCCATGCACCCAGGACCTCTCTCCTTGACCTCAAACCTCAGGTCTGGAGCTCAGGCTCAAATGTGCACATGATCTAGCTGATGCTCAGTTTCTTCGAGGAGGTAAAAATGTGTTTCTACACAAACAAAACAAGCTGTGTAGTGAAGACCTCAGACCAGCAATTGGGACAGTAAGTACTCCACACAGCTGCCTACTGTGACTGCTGTTTCCTTAAATGGGAGCACTGAGCGGACCCAGAGCCCCCCCTACAATTAAGTTATATGTAACTTCACTTACTCTGAGAAAGTTTTAATTAACTAGAAATTTCTCATGATTGCCCACATTAGACCCATTTGAACATGAAGGTAAAAATGACCAAGATCAGGGATGAAGACATGACTCAGCTGTAAAACCATACCCCTCCTGCAAAGGACCTGAGCTTGGTCCCCACTGCCATGTCCTGTAACTCCAGTTCCAGGGCATCTAATCATCTCTCTGGATTCCACAGCCACCACATTCACATGCTTGAACTCACACATATATACACATAAAAAACAAATTAAAACCTTTTGGGGAGGGGCTGATCACATGCAGCCACTCAAACACTAGGATGGGGCTGAACACAAGAAGAGCCACAAGCCTCCCAAATTCCAAACACCTGTACCCCAAATCTACATACAGCCACTGACACTACCAGTACTATGGCCTCAAGATAGACAAAGCTTCTGTGTCTCCTCTAGTCATGGAGCCTGACCCACTGTCCACCAGACCTGGCCCTTGCATAGGTTTGGGCCATTCTTTCAAATTCAGTCAGTCATGAATCATAAGTGAAGAACCTCAGATTATAAGTAAGACTGAGCTTAAACCTCATTTTAGCCATTTTTTAACCTTATAAAATCAGGCAACTTCTTCAGCCCACTTGAGCTTGGATAGTCTCTATCAAAGGGGAGATCTTGACAAAATCTCATGAAATTGTGTGAATTTAGAAGTTCAAGGGCAGAGGCTGTGACATAAAATGTTTTACAGAGGGAGGCCTCCACATCTGGACCACAGTTTTTGAGGAGGGAGCTTCCTAGACGGACAGATGGATCAGCCTCTAAGCAATCTTCCACAATCTACCCCCTCCTGCCAGGATGACAGTACTAAAAAGACAACAAAAAAGAGTCATATGGAACTGCCTGTCTCCCCAGACCACCCCACTCCATGGCCAGTACCAACTTGCCCCTTCCCACTCTGGCATTGTGGCTTCTGGTTCCTGAGCAAGGTGCTCCCCCCCCACCCTCAGCAGCAATAACCACAGCAGCACCAACATGTCTCCAGCTGCACCATCCTTGGGGCACCATCTGTTGTTCCTCTTTGAGAGCTCTGGCTAGGTAGTTGGTATGTGTGTCCTCTCACCAGCTTTGAGAGCAAGCACATGATTTGGCAAACACTGGCCATTTGGGATAGTGTTGCAGTCAAAGCAGACTCTCAAAAAAATAAATAAATAAAATGGGTCTCTGAAATGAGGAAAAACATCAGGGACCATATGCTTACACGGGCACATCACTGTAGTCAAGTAGAGGGACTGGGACCTAAGAAGGTATCCAGAAAGGTATCCTAAAAAGGTGCCTCCAACAGTTCACTGACTATTTCTCTGGGTCATCAATTTACAGCAAAGTAACAGACCCACGACATAGTCAAAATATCAATGACAAAAGAGGCTGTATACAAACGCACGCCCCTAGACATGTATGGTGGGGCGGTATACATATAAGTCAGCTGCATACAGGGTTGAAATGATCAATCCACACAGTCCAGAGGCCTCCTGGAAGAAGTGGCACTACAACAACCCTGTGGCAAAGAGGTTAGAAGTGTAATCTGGAGAGAACGGAACATTTGCAAAGGCCTAGAGTCCAAAAGAGAGCTCTGATGCTTGGGGGCCTAGAAGAAAGCCTTTGTGGCTGAAGGGATTTCATCAGGGGAAGAGAAAAAAGGAGGGCACAGTAGAGCTAGGAGAGATCACAGTCCTTCTGGTAGGGAATAAGGCCACAGGAAAACCACCATATTATGCAACTCCCTTCTAGGCCCTGAGAACTGGAGGATGAAGAGGAGGTGGGGCAGGGGTGGAAGCATTCCTTACAAAGGGGAAAAACAGAAACGAGGAGAGGAGCCCTGAAATCCTGCCCAATTTGAGAGCAGGCTTAGCCCAAGAAGGCAAGTCAAAAGAAGAGGAGCTGTTTATTTCTCAGCACCCCATGTACACTTCTCTGCTCCTCTTTATATTCCCTAGGAAACAGGCTCCTCCTCTGATTCCACGCTCCAGTCAGAGTACAATCAGCATGTAGATTTGGGTCCCCCCAGTGGACAAGGTAAACACCCGCTCCCTAGAGTGGGCTCCCACTGACCAGTACAATGTCTGCTGATTAGGCCCAGGACCCCCACAGGGAAGCCAGTGTCTCCTCCTCCAGGCTTCCAGCTCTCCCATCAGATTATTTCAGGCCAGGAGGATTGAAAGCTCATTCCACTAACGTGAGCCTTTGTTCTTTTCCCTGACACTTTGGCTACTGGATTGCCCAGCTTCTTATTGCAGGCACAATCTCCATCTGAACAAAGGTCTTTCCTACAGTTTTCTTGGCTTGACTGTCAGATATGGGAGCTTCCCAACAAAATGAACTCAAAGGTTTGTGTTTTCTCATTGTGAAAATGAGATTTTGTAGATTTAAAAAAAATTGTCTTCATACAGAATATTTAGTTCTTTAGAAAAAACAGCCATATGATTTCCCATGCTTGGGATTTGTAATTTGGGTTCAAGTTACTATGATTATTGGGGTGACCTCGTACAGACAAGAACAACAAACAGTTGGAGAACAAGAGAAAAAAAACTGCCATTATGTTGTCTTCATATCAAAAATTATACAAAATGCTGCCCAATAGGGGGGTGAACAGTCAGCCATCCAGGCAAGTCCCAGAAAGTAAGCCCTGGGGTGGGGATGGGGGACTAGGCAAATCCACAAATCAGGGTAAATTCAAGTCTCTGAGGCAAAGAGTTGCCCAGAGGTTTGTCAGTTCAGAAGAGCCATGCACCAGTCTTGGGACACTGGTTTGTCAGCAGCTCTCTATCCTTGTCTCTCCCATTGTGAATCCACCCTCTGCCCACAAAGGTTTCTTTAGCTCCCCCAGGTATCAGGCTTTCTTTGGCCTCCTGGCCAGTGAGAATATCCCTTGACCTAGATTCATCTTTTCTCCTGCCTTTGTCTTAGAATTTCTTGACTGGTATCTTATTCAGAAAGCCTTCTGGGTTGAGAAACGAAGGTTGCGTCTTTCACATATTTCTAAAGAACACAACATTGTCTTTCCTGACAAGACCTTCTCAGTGACTCTGTGTACTTGGCTCCATGACTCACAAACCGAGGCTCCACAGAAGTAGGGGCTGCTAATTTTGTTCACGGCTTTGAGCAGTTGGACCAATCAATAAGTACATGCTCACTTAACAGACGCCTCATACAATCAAAAGGCTGAGCAGTCAAATCAATCAGGACCAATTTTTCTTCTCTTTTTCTAATATGAAGAAACTCATCCGAAATAGAGGCCACTGAAAATCTGGGTCCCCCAAAAGATGGGAAGGCTCTAGGTAGGAGAACAACTTATTTAATTACTGGAGACCGAAGCTGAGACCCAAATTTAAAAACTTAAATGACTGAGAAAGTATAATATAAGAACCTAAACAATATCAGAACACTGCAGCTACAATACATCACCAAACTGATTACTCTGTATTAATCCAAACTGTGAAAAGGCACAAATCAAGGCGTTTCATGGAGAAGTGTGGGGACACAGAACAATTTTATAGACGCCAGATGAAGAAAGTAAAGCAGGACGGAGAGACACGGCTTTCAAGAGACATCAAAGGTAACATTCTTTAATTATACAAGAAAAAGGAGGAAGGCCAAGGATAATGTTGCCTCCATTAGAAGCGGGAGAGGAAACTAGGAGAGCTGGCTAGAAAAGGGCAGGAGGCACTGTCTCCACTTTTCACTCTAATGTCACTCTAAGAAAGCAGGAAGCAAAACAGGAGGACAGGAGGGAGAGGGCAGGAGGGAGGGAAAGGAACCTAAGATAGTGCCATTTGGGTGGGTGCCACATTAAGATGGGTATAAAAATCGAATGGCAATTTCAGAAAACTGTATTCTTGCTCCTGAACTGAGCTGTGATGTGAGGTCTCATTAACATGAGTTTCACATACATACACGTTGGACAAGGCTCACTAGGGACATTATTACCAAAATCGTGAATTACTGAGGTTACTGAAGAAAAAGGCAAGCAGGCATTATGCTTCCTGTGGCTTTAGAAAAAATATCCAGCAGTCCCATCTTACCTGAGAGTCACGTCAACTCAGACAGACAGCTCTCCTGTGCTAGTCCCACCGCATTAAAAAAGTTTTCCTATCACTTCCTGACTAACCTGTCAACTTATTCCAAAGGGCCACGATTCACCTCTCATGTGAATCCTAGCAACTTTACACCTTTTCAGAGGGAGCTGGCTGTATGGCACATAATGACTGACCCTAAGATGACAACAGAAGGAACTACATCTCTTTGAATTTCAACAGAGTAACCATCTGTTGGGCAGGATGTAGAACTTCGATCTCCATTAGAGCCAAGACCAAGCAATGTAATAGTTACTAACCATACTCCCAGCTATGGCAGGAGATGGGCCTTCTCCCTAACCTTCCCGCGGAAATCTGGTGGACATAAACACCAAGTACAGCCTTTGACCTGATCACAGTGTTCCAAAAGGTAGCTCCCATACAGTGACAACTAAATGAACGTAATAACACTGTGTTTAAGGAGACACTTACTTGGCTCCTCAGTGCCCAAGATGGGAAGGCATCTTGGCAGATGGTAGTTAAAGGGGTCATGTCTAACTGATCTAGGTGAAGCAACCACATGAGCAGAAGCACACACAGAGAGAGCATCAGAGACAAGTCCAAAGGGAGCCATCTGGTTAATGCAAGGGATGTTACAGGGAGGTATGGGAGGGGTTGGTCATCTTGTCACTGACCGACTAAGTGATTTTTCTTAAGAAAACCTGGTCTCTTTTTCTTTCTTTTTTTCATCTGTGTGGTCTTCTAGTAAATCTATTCTCAAAAGGTATAGACAGAACTAATTAGCATTTCTCCAAACACTACAGGAATTTTCTCAGTTACCTGATTCCTACCTTCACTCATCACCTCTCAACCTTCATTAAGGAACGTTTAAACCCAGAATGCTAGAATTATGCCCACTTTTGTAATGTTTGAGTGACCTTGCAAGGTAGCTATAAAATCTCTAGAATGTGGCTGTGATGGTTCCTTGTTTCTATCCTGGATCCCTGTGAGGAAGCACCGAAGTCACATTGAACTTTTGAGAAAAGATAAGAAAAGCAAAGTGTCTCAAGCTCACAAATAAAAGTTATGCAAGGGTTTGGAGAATCTTCCTGACAGCCTCACTTCTCCCCACACAGCTAGGAAGCAAGAGAGTCAACACAGCCCCCAGAGAATGGCCCAGAATCGGTTCCTCTACTTAAATGATCTTAACATTCAGGAGGGAAATAAAATGTCCTGATTGGCTCATCAGCAGTTCTCCAAAGAGGAAGAGACAATCTGGCTGAGGTTGGAACCCTGTGCTCAGGGAACTGTCATTACCTTTACAGTTCGGTCAACACCAAACTGTTCATTTGTGCCTTGTAGGCATTTTTGTCTCTACAGTCTCAAGATGACAACTGCAAAGTAGAAGAAATGTGAGCAGGTGCACCTATTAAATATGTAAAACGCAGATCCTCTTCCCCCTCAGTCAGAAGATGTATTTCTAAAGCGTGTGGAAAGTCAGCTAATACTAAGACAGACAGGTAAGAAAAAAAATATTCACATGTGCTTTTTCTAAATTTTTTTAAGCACACAAGACCACAAGTGGGCTCTGCACAATAGCTTTCCACAGAAAATAAATGCAAGCCAATTAAAAATTCCATTCCTTTTCTTTAAGCTAATTCCTCAGGTTTTGCTAATTAGCAACTAATAGTTCTGTCATTTGAGCTGGGTAACATAAGGGAGAATACCAGCAGTGTGTTTTCAATCAAAGCATTTGCATGAAAGAATGAATCATATTTTCCATGAAGAATTACTGCTTAGAAGCTGGGGGTTGGGGTGAGCAGGAAAAAAAAAACAATTTGTGCACAACTTATAAAACTATGAAGGAGATTTGAACTCCTCAAAACGAAGAAATCTTTCTGCTACCTTTAATAAAACTGAGACCGTCTATGACATACTCAATGAATCCAACAAACTTTACACACAGAGCCCTACAGGGACAGCTACAAAACTCTACTCTTGGCAGTGAGAAGGAAGACAGTCAAACACGTGTTTTCTGTAAAAGGGAAGAGAATAACAGTTAAGTGTCAGTCAGGGTACAAGGAATGCTTGAACTATTATGTCACCTGCGTTTCCAGGTTTATAAAACAATAAATGCAGGGTAGTTACGAAAGCAGTGGGTGATGGTAGTTTGAAATATCTGGCTACAGATGGAGCAGGAGGAGAAAAACTTTCCTCAACAATCTTTGGGCAAGAGATGGGGGTCTCTTAGTCTGACTCCAGTATAAGCAGGTAGGGTCCCTAAATCCAGCCCCCTGATGGTATCCCAAATTCTAACATGTGAGTGATGCTGTGGCCAAGAGTCTGTCAGCACTGAATCATGTCTGAGCCATGCAGTTTGCATGCTTATTTTCTTGCCCTGATATACAGCCCATCTATAGCTTACCCTTATGAGAGAACACCCTACCCCACCCCACTGTGTGGATTTTATTCCAAACACATGTTGAGAATGTTTGAAGTGCTCCGCTATCCCTGGGCTTTCTTTTTTCTTTTCTTTTTTGTATTTTTAACGTCAAACCCACAAAACTTAAAACACTTTGAATTCTGCCTAACTACAATTTGTGAAGACACAGTACTGCATACCCAAGTGTAATAAAATCTTATGCAATCAAAATTTTACATGTGTCCTTCTGAAGGGAAAAAGATGTTTTGTTTTGTTTTCTTCCCTTTTCTAGTCTTACAGGAAACCTACCCACACTTTAGAAATACAAAGTTAGTATATATAGAAGCATAAATTAGGCATTTTGAAAAGTCTACATTTTCCAACCACGGAGAATTGAAGGAATTACTGAGTGTTCATAGCCAGCCACATTGGACTGGTGGAATCTTTTCTATCCCACTGTCTCAAAGAATGGGCAAACATAGGAGAGAGGAATGCGGGCCCTAAGAGAGGTTACTGAGCAGTGAGTTACAAAGATCTGAGATGCACTTGGGTCTGGAGAGCACTGCAGGAGGGAGACAAGATTTACCCACAATAAACAAAACAGAATAAAATTTTATGCCACATTCAAATACATGTTTTAAATTCTTAGGACATTTATTACCTTTAACTCACATTAGTCATTAGCTTTGCCTGGATAATTAAATCCATGTGAGGTATGCAGATTTGATCATAAACACTTAAGACAGAACTAGAAGATTAAATAACTAAACAGGGTCCTAGAAAAATAAGTCATATCCTATATGAGGCAAGGTTAGTTTAGAATCTTTTAATTATTTCTCATCAACAAAGAGGACTGTACCTTTTTTCTCTATGATGATGGTGATGGAGGAAGAGCAGAAAGCCTCATAAACGGAGGCTCTTAGCATGTGCTGCGTTTATTCAGACCGTCTCACTGCAGAAGAACTCCAATGCACAGACAGTCCTGTCTGTCGCTACATACATTTGAGAGCAAGGAACTGATTCTTGGGAGTCCACACACTGGGTCAGGGTTACAGGGCTAGTGAGTGAAACACTAAAATCTGAACCAAAATCTGCGCAGTTTTCAAGACTTTCTGCACATAACTATCTACGTAATGCTCCAAAGTTAGGGAAGTAATTGATGGGTACCTCAAAATTACAGATGATGGCTCTAGATCATTATCTTGAACACAGCTTCAACATTCACCTGTATAATACAGTAGGAAAACCCCAGCAGTAGCCCAAGCTAAACCAGAATGTGAGCTCTCCAGGCAGTGCTCACATTACTTTGGTGAGCGAGAAAACGTGTTACACAGACCACTGAGTGAGTACAGGGGTCCCAGGTGAAGAGAAAGCCAATCTCCCAAAAGATAGAGAGACTATACAATGGGAAACTGTTAAAACAAAGGAAGCAAGAACAAACTGCAAACTGGACAGAAAGTTAACGGTTCGGCTACCATCAGCCAACAGAAAGAAGTGCTCATCAGCTGCCTGGACTAATTAAACACCACAATAATTAGTGGGCATCTGGGAAACAAAACAAAACAAAACCTCACTGTGATGGGAAGAGTCTGTGTTCACACAAAAAGACAAAACACGGCAAGGAGCTAGTGGGCCGGCACCTAGGCTTGATGTTAAAAAAACAAACAAATAGTAACTGTACTTAGTATAAAGGTATATAAATACAGGTGGGGAGTATATGGGAATCCCTGATATGTTCTGCATGAATGATATTCAAAAGATAATGCGAATAAAAACACAATGAGAGACACTTCAAAGTGTGATCAGAGAAAAATTTCCTACCAACATTACTTTAAATCTTCATTTCTAAAACTCAAGAACAAAAACAAAAACAAAATGAAATTAGACCTAAAAGGGAAGGAAAAAAATAGTTGTCTAAACACCTCCATCCCTATTTCTGCATCTATAGAAAACCTGTTCAGTAATGGGACCAATGGACTTTTTTTCCCCAAAAAAAGCAGTTAACATTTTTAAAAGCTGACAAAAAAAAAAAAAAAAAAAAACACCCAACCACCTTTTTTTCCTTCTTATAAAAAAAAAAAAAAAAGCCCTTTCTACTTAAAAAGTATTGCATCCCCATTTTTTCCAACAATATATTCTGGTGGGGGAAGCAGTGGCTGGGACTTCAGGCTACTACAAGAGGCTTTGATCTGATGAGTGAGCACTCCCCCTCTGCTTCCAGCCAACTAATGAAGGGATGAAATTAGCTTTTATCCTGGGCACTTTCTTGAGCAAAATAACATGCTCTAATCAGCTGTCCTCACTAATCAGTCATCTGGCTAATGACCTTTTGCCTTAAAACACTAAAATTTCTGAATGATGTGGGAAAAGGGAGACACAGAACAGTCTCCCCCTCTGGAGCTCAATGGATCATCTGGAATTGGAGGCAGGAAGGTTAAATTGGCAAGCCTACATCCTGGCAAGGTGATAAATCTGTAACCAGGAGCTTCCAGCTTTGCCACCTCACCATGATTTCCATTACTCCAGAGCCAATATTCTTAAACCAGAAGCAGGCCTCCCGTCAACTCAGCCCGTATGTATTTTACCTTATAGTCTGCATCTGAAAAGAACTACCATATACTTAGTTAGGCTCAGAGTCCTGTTCAATCTCTTTAATTCTGTTAGGACTAGAAAGGCAACTTCCAGTGTCTCTGGCAGGTTTCTAAAAAGAGGAGGGCTCACAGTAAAGACTCATAGTAACAAATTTAGCACTGAATTGTTAAAATTAATTTGTTTTTAAGAAATCATTAAACATGGGAATAGCCAAACCATTACACAAAAATCATTAAAAATAAGGACTGCCATCAAAGGCTTAATTATCACTCGCTAAGAGAAATGGATGAGGAACAGGAGTAGGAGAAAATGTAAAATTAAACATTTTTAAATGTAGCACCAATAATTAATACACCATGTGCACGCCCATGTGCATGTGTGTGCTTACACACGACACCCGCCACACACACACACACACACACACACACACACACACACACCATACAGAGTCCCCCACCCCCACCCCATGTCTCCCAGAAAAAGTGCTAACTGACTGGAAGCACTTACGGTAGTGAGGCTCCATATAACCATTCCGGGGATCCATGGCAAACACAGTCCCACGATAAGGGAGAGAGGGCTCCGCCAGATGTGGTAGGGACCCATGGATCTCCTTCTTGATCAATGAGGCCCTCTCATCACTAGACGTCGAGGGCTCCTCACTGATTTTGCTGAGCCCCTGCACACTCTGAGGTTGCATAGTGACTGCGTTTCTTCTCTCGCGGTGATAGGTCTGCCCAGGACTTTCATCCTCTATAGAAAGAAGGAAAATGAAAGACTTTAGAATCTACTTTAAGGAACAAAAAAAAAAAAAAAAAAAAAAAAGTCATCAATACAGTTCTCCGTGTCTCACTGTTGGAAAGAAACCTCTTTGTCCTTCATCACTACTTTGTAAACTATACACCTGTGGTGGGATATTTGCAAAACAAAGTTGTCTATGAATGATGGACATCACACATGGGAGGATAAAGCAGGAAGTAAGCCTGAGGAGCAAACTAGGTTGGGGCTGACAACGCAATCGAGAGTCTCCTCAAAATCCACCAGGACCCTGCAAGTCTCACATGAGGCTGAAGGTCTTGCCAACCTCAGATCACAGGTACCCAGCTTCTCTCTTCCCATCTAAAGAAACAAGACCTTCAGGGTACTGAGAAGCCCAACTGCTCATTGGTGCTCTGGGTGCCTCTAGAAGTGCTGGGCCTTTGTTTCTGAGAAGATGACCTGTTAGAAAGCCAGCCAAGAATTGTTGTGGGTTTCGGTTTTTTGTTTTTTTTTTTTTGTTTTGTTTTGTTTTGTTTTATTTTGTTTTGTTTTTTCCAAATCAGATTTGTAACCCACCAAGAGATTTAACAAGGTCAGAAATGAAACTGAAAACCCCCTGGAGACCAGGGCCAATCAGAAACAGCACAGAGGCTCCTAAGATACACTTCATGTGTCTGCCCATACATCAGAGCTGGAAACCAAGAGGAGAACGCAGTGGGACTGATGGTCCAGGTACACCATGCCTGTGTAGGTAAGGAAGAAAGGTCCAGGGATGTTGCTTCCTGTCACGCAAGGATGTGACTCAAACACCTAAGGAACAGGATGAAATTCATACACAGTTTCTTTCCAGACCCTAATACTTGAGCTCCCTTTGGTCTGTAGGAACTTTCCATCTCTCCACCACCACTGTTCTCTGTGAATGTGACTGGGTGCCCTTTGCTAGAACTTAGGCATAAACTTCCACCAGGCCTGCTATCTGAACCCACAGCAGGTAGATTCATTTGCCTGTTAGAGTCACACCCAGGAAACTAGGCACTCCAAACAAACTGCATTTAACCAGCAGTTGCTGCTGACAGAAAAAGCTAGGAGAAACAAAGCTGCCTGGGTACTGCCTAAATGTCTTACTCAAAAACTTTTATACTTTTTATCCTTAAAAAAATAACTATGAAGGTATAAATATTCACTGCTGAACATCTCAGACAGACTGAACCTACCTCAATAATGTAAACTTCTCTTCAAAGTAATCCATAAGTAGATGTAACTACGTAAGTGTCCCCAAACCAGAAACCCCGCTAACTTCTAGTATTCCTATAGCTCTATGTTCACATTGGAGGAGAGTTGTGTGTACTATATATTATTACAAACTGGGAAAACATATTTCACCTAATGCCAATGCTGACTTTAATGATCCAGCATATTTGTGTGTGAAGATTGAAAGTAAACACTGAATTATTTTACCCCAAATGCCTTGCAAAACAAGATGAGGTATGCTGGGGTCTTTACAGTGAATCTGCTGACCACCACAAAGCAACTGTGAAATATTATTTTGGTATTGTTTTGTGCAGATCCTCACCTTATACCTCATAATTAAAGGGCAAATCACAAGTTTAATCTATCAAATAACAACTGAAACCCACAAAAATTGAAATAGCCCCAGATTTACACAATGATCTTTGCAAAAGTAATTCATATCATTGCTGCTGGTAATTTTAAGATGAACTACCAAAAATAAACAAATAAGAGCCTTCATCTTTCTTCTTCCTGTAATACACCCAGGCTCTGGTCCGCACTGGAGTTTCACTTGCAGTGAGGCTGCAGGCTACAGAAAGGAATCCAGAGCTGTGAGGAATCAGATAAGCGTCAAAAATCCTGAAACCAACAGTTTTATAAAAAGTCCTACGTCAAACAGCCCAAGTCGTAGTTTCCACGAATGTGTGCTCTGCAAATCCTTTATTTACTATCTCAGGCTGAAGTTAACTTGGAGAATTGGAGCAGTGAGGGGCACATTCTGTAGAACAGAAAACCCTTCCACAGAGGGACTATGACACATAATTAGGATTCCCTGGGAAATATGAGTAAGCAAGTTCTACTAATCTGTTCCAGGTTTAAAATGGGGGTTCCTTGGCTTAATCCTCTCAAAGAAATTAATTTTTTTCCTTTAAAATTGCATCCCTACAATCAATTCTGGTCCTGTGGCGGTATCTTCCTACAAAGAGCATGTGAGTACAACTTCGCTACCAACCATACAGTTAGTATGGTCTCTACCCTGTCAGGCCCCTCCAATCTTCAGGGAGAAAGAAGAAAGGCAGAAAAAATGGGAGTGCCTCTTAGCATAGTGACTTTGCTCATGAAAATTACCCCAACACGTGTGAGGTTATACAAGCTTAAATAGCACAGAAAAAAGGGAAGGCATTCCCTTCACAAAGTTAAATGCAGGCAAGAATGTTTTTAATATAGAAACTTTCATCAGGAAACCTTAACTTTCCTTACACAGTTGGCGCTGTGACCTTTTTACTCAACAACCCAGGCCCCCAAATGCCAGAAGACACATACTTCATGAGTTTACCTCCCATGTTGTGTTGCTTTAGATGAGCATTCAGATGATAACTTGACAGTAGACACACTCCCAAATACAAACAGCTAAGAGACTGAAGAGTTGTGTGTATACAAGGAAAGCACAGCTCCCAAACAATATTCCAGCCTGCTCCTATAAGTCTAACAACCACTTGCGCGTGCCAAAAGATGAAAGCTGCCTCATCTCATTCAGCTGTGGCAAGCTGTTCAATAAAGTTTGGGAATCAGCGCAGACAAGCGACTCTAGGCCAAATTATTGACAGAAACATACTGTCCACCATGGCAACAAGCAGAAGTCAGCAGCAAAAAACATAAGCAAACAGCCCAAGGCTCCAAGAGCATCTGCCAATGGACTTTAACAGCCAAACACAAGCAAACTGTTTGAGCTTCCCTGCTGAAAAGCTGCAAGCTTGGGGGATCAAACTGAAACATGCAATTCCCTCAGAACTCTAAGGGAACAATTACTTCAAATGCTGCCATCACAATCCCACTTGGTACCTCCTTCTTTCTGGGCTTAGACAGACCTGGATGAAATCACGTCCTAAGACAGAGCTGCAGGAAGCACCTAGTCTCAGAAACTGCCCTGGATCTTCCAAAGTCCTCCAAAATCAGCCGGCATGGAGTCCGAACTTAATGCCAGAAACTCAGAAAGAGCAAACACTGCCTCGATGCAAACACTGTGTAAGACAGTTATGAAGGTCTACAGAAAGTACCCCAGCTCTCTGAGAGAGGACTCAGACACACAATCCTGCACACTTGATTGCAAACTCCTGGAACACAGGACACAAGGTCTTTTTCACATAGTATGTAAGACATGTTTCACACAAGTCTTTCCATGCAAAAACAAAACTCCACTAGGCATCATTAGGTAGGACATCTCCAGTCACTGCAAAATTGGCTGCTTAGGAGCTCAAAGAACACCTGCTTGCTCTTTTCTCCATTAACACCCATTTTCCTCTGTTGTTGAAAACCCATTTTAATGTCATTACTCCTCTCTTGCCCCCAAGCTATAAAAGCCACGGGGGTGGGGGGAAGCAAACAGATGATACTTACAACTCAGTCCCTGGGTTCTGGCTAGCTACTTTCTATAAACTTCTCGGTGAGCTTCTCTAGCTGTGCCGACCCTCTAGGAACACTGTCAGGATCTCTTGGCCTTTCCTGCCTTGCCTGCTCCCTCTTGCAGGCAGTGCGGCTCCCATTAGAGGAATTAAAAGTGGTTGGAGCCATGCTAAATTTAACAAGCTCATTAGTATTCTTTGCAAGTGCTTGGAAGTGAACTCTCCCTATTCAACCCTCCCTCTCCAGCAGAAGGGTCAGGCGGGTAATCATTAAATCAAACTAATGTCACCCTATCACAATCGGCCCCAGAGAAGGAGGGTTTATTATTTCAGTTTATGCTAAATAAACGGTTTTACAAATGGTCTCCAAGCAAGGTCAATAGCAGCTTCAATCACAAGACAAACTTAACAAGAGTTGCTATAAACCAAGTACTCCATATTGACTTAGGGACAGTCTGGACTTCACATACTGCCACTGGCAGGATTGTACAGGAATGCACACTACAAAATAAAGAAGGGGTGAGCTTTTTTTTCCCCCTTTGCCAGAATGTGCGACTGCACAGCGACTCCTCATTCACCTCTCCAACCAGCTAGCCGCTCAGCTCAATTCACCCCACACAAAGGCTGGAGCCCAGACCTCAATGGACCGAGTGAAACATGTTCAAAACTAGGCTCTCTATTGTGACTGAATTTCTTAACATCTTTTCAAAAAGCGGAGAATGCCTTGAGGCTAAAGGAAGAAACAGGCTAATGGTGAATTGGGAATTCTGAGCAAATTTCAGAGCCCTTTCCTCCTAGCTTTTGAGGTTGAAAGCAAGCTCTTTCCTTTCAAGTTTCAAAGTCCTTTTTCCTCCCGCAGTGTCACAGAAGGATTTGAAAAGAAGGTAATTGTGCTCGCAGTCTCCCTGATCAGAGCTTACGTCCTATTTCTGGTATTTCGGAATACTTCTTGCAATAATGGTGCATATAGCTCAATCCCTTAACCGGCCTGCACTCCGCAATTGCTCATTAAATGAACAATTGCGAGTATAAAATGCCTTTTATGTTCAGGGTCTGGATATAAGATAAGCATTCTAGGATTCTAAATTTGGTTTACTAAGGAAACTCTCTATCATTAAATTATAAAACTGAAGTCAGAATATCAGGCTTTCCCAGAAAAAGTAGCACTCAGGTTGCAGTAAGCCAAAAAGATGGGCGGGTGGGGGGGTGGGTGGAGAGAAGGCACCAAAATGTTAGGGGCAGGAAGGAAAAGACTGGATACTCAGATTTCTGGCCAAATGGGATTTTAACCAAAAAAGAACACCGCTGTGTTCAAGGTCTGAGTCTCTGGTACCCCACACTTTTGATGCTGAATGATGGACTTATCTTTGAATGAGTTAAAACACAAGCTGCAGCTGAGGAATATGAATGTGAGTAACGGTGATCCCTGGCCAGCAAGCACCTCTCTTTCTTCAGGGAAATAAATAAGCCTTCAGCACCATCGCTCATGTCATCTCAGTGATCACTCCAGACTCTCTATCCCATATGGTATGGGAAGAGAAAGTATGGGGCCCAGTGTCCAGATGGAAACCCTAGGTCCCAGGCAGTAAATGATAAAGAATTCATTCTAGCTACTCCTCACTGAACCCACACAACCCACATAGCCCAGCTAACAAGGGAGCTAGCTACTTGTAGGTGGGATTTTGGAATGATACCTGGATGTATATCTCAACCTTACAACTATTACTCCAATATTTACAGAAAAAAGTGGGGGGAGTGTTTTCATGCAGAGGAATTCACAAAACCCAGATACTCTCCCATTAACATTTTTTTTCACCATCAATCAGTTCATTCCTTGGAACCACTGAGAGGGAGCCAACAGACAATTTTATGTTCGGACACTGGGGTAGTGTGCCGAACATGCACAGGCCACCCTCTCCAGAGCAGAGGACACACGCAGGCCTCCCAGCAGCATGGCCCCACTGCTCCCGGGCAAGCAGGTGTAGCCAACTGGCTTCTGTGTGGTACTCCAGGCACTGGGGTCCCACCCTCCTATCCTGCCTTTTACTCTTCCCTCCCAGGCAACAGCCTCCCTGTACTTGAAAGGAACATTATTTCAATTTTTTCCTGACTATGCATTTGTTGAATCTTATCAGCTTTTCTTTCTTTCATTATTTACATCTCGATGTTCTTTGGCTAGAAACCCCAGGAACCCAAGTCCTTGCCTCCCCTTTTCAGAATCCTCCACTGGACTTGGACCAAAGAGATAGCAGAAATTAAAAAGAGACGAGACTGGGTGTATTGATGAGTAGCACAGGCTTCTGCTAGGCAGGGAAAAAATAGTTCCTGTAGTTTTAATACCAGAATATCCCTCTCTCCCTGCAGTCTGCAGGCATGCCCCAGCCAGGGGCTCAGGAACGCCTTGAGCAGTGCTTCCAAAGAGGCTGAACAAACAATGCCTTCTCTAAGAACATTGCCAATAGCCTTGAGGTCAGACATTGCCCTTGTGCTGCTACACATACATCTCCTATTGACAATGACGGATGACAGAGGGAGGGGCCCAGATGGATCAAGAGGGAACACTTGCTTTGTTTACAACCTTTAAACTGAACTGGCAGGCCAGCGGACTGGAGATGGCTACAGCAGGAGTTGAAGCTTTGGAGAAATTCAAGTGACAGCCTCCCCAAGGTGATGGGCAGCTCTCTCCTTCTCCTTTCATCAACCAGGAGGTCTCAGGGTGAAAGGAGAGAAAAAGAGAAAGTGTCTTCTATCACAGGCATGCATCTCCATTGTTTGAACATTGCTAACGTCCTAACATTAACCAACACTGCACTGGACCATCAGTGTAACTGTCAGCTGCAAACACAGCAGGTTTGTGCTCAACCCAAAGCTAAATTCTTACCTCAGTCCCCAACTGCTTAGGTTGCAGAGCTCCAACTAACTTTCAAAGAGGCCCTTGGGATAGCAAGGGGCAGACAAGAGAAAAATGAGAATTTGGGTAAATGAAAACATGACCCTAAAATGACCGACACCTCTGCTGCAGCAGAGAGCCCTGAGGGTGGGATTCAGGGGACAAGCAGCTCTTTTTCAAAGATAATGACAAAGATGAGCAGACAGTATTGTCACCCTGATTGAGTCCTCAAGCACAGCCTGCATCCTACAGAGCATCCACTGCTCACACCTCTGAACTCTCCAGACTAAGACTTTTGAGAACACAGCCTTGCCCTCGGAAGATGCTCCTGAAAGATGATTGCAAGATACTGTGATCCAGCTGAACCTGCATCCTACGATGCTAAGTAACCTTCAAAGTTCTGGAAAGACAGCACCAGTCAAGCCCCATGTGGCCCTGGGAAAGCAAAGTATGAACAAAATCTTGCTCTTGAGGTTCCCTGGCTCCCCTTAATGGGGAAGTGAGAGTTCTCTTTTTCTCAAGGAAGACCCTACCTTGAATTAAGAATTCTAAAAACACTATGAAGCTTCTAGAAGCCTGTTCTTAGTTGCCATCCTCTGCTTACAGTATTAGTTCTGATGGCATCAAAAGTAATGCAATAAATTCCTAAGGGGATCAAAATTATTCATCCTGCTCAATAGTGCATGTGTGTCCATCTGCCATAGTATGCTGAGCACAGAGACTTCACTAAGTTGGTTTTTGTCTTCTCTGAGCAAAGAATTGTAGTTTCTTTCTTCCTTTGGAAATACAGAGCTGAGCATAAAAATTCCGTGACGAGATCCACAAGCAACAACATAGCAGAACAGCAAGGAGTCTGTTCACAGGCTGGAGATCCAGTCTGCTGCTACTGCTGCTGCCTACAGTACCTTACGGGAAACACAATGCTTGGTGAGCACAGAGCTAGAGTCTGATTTTCCCTTCACAGCAGGGGGAAGGGAGCCTGTGTTCAGCAACCCTGCCAGCCAAACCACTTTCTGAACCACTCTACCACTTTTCAACGGTATAGAAAACAACACAATCCTATCTGGTGTCTTATGGGCTAATTTTGTTTGTTTATTTTTGAAACAGGGCCTCACTATATAACTCTGGCTGACCTGGAACTCGCTATGTCAGCAAGGCTGGCCTCGAACTCACAAAGATCCGCCTGCCTCTGCCTCCCAAGTGCTGGGATTAAAGGTGTGCACCACCATGTCTGGCTTTTTTGTTTTTAAACAAAACAACAGATTTATTTTTACTGTCAATGTTTATAACTAATTATTTTAAAGTAAAGCCCATTTTTTTCAGTTCCCACTTAGTTGTTTATTCCATTCATTCTTCACACTAAACAGGTCAAATAAATGGAAGTACCCGTTAATGTGCAACAATATTTAAATGTACCTGCTCTATGATGTGAAGATTAAACAACTGGTAAATCTAATGTCGTTTTATTTTATGATTCATAAATAGATTATTAAAGTGATTAAGAGGGTGAAAAGACAAATTTTAATATAAATTCAGAGGTGGTCCATAAGTTTATAATCTAGACTATTGATGGGCCAGAATGTAAAATACAACAGCTTCAATTCTGTAAATGCTTATTTTTAACATTAAATATATTTAATATATTGATTATTTTTATAAATTCTAGGTGTTTGGGGTTTTTTTAAAGATTTTATCGTTAATCATGTGTGTATGTGGGTCTTGTGCACAGGAATACCAATTCTTGAGGATGCCAACAGCACTGGCTCCCTGCAGCTGGAGTTACAGGCAATTGTGTCTGATGTGCACGCTGGGAACTGAACTCAGAGCTGCTGCAACAGTAGTTGTCAACATGTGGGCTGCGACCCCTTTGGGGGTCACATTTCAGATATTTATATTACGATTCATAACAGCAGCAAAATTAGTTATGAAGTAGCAATGAAATAATTTTATGGTTGGGGGTCACCACAGTATTAAAGGGCCACAGCATTAGGAAGGCTGAGAAACACTGCTCTGGAAGAACAGGGAAGCACTCTTAACTGATAAGAGAGTTCTCCAGGACATAATGTAATATTTTTGAGAAATACTTTGTCAGTTGCCAATACACTAGTTTTTTAAAAATAATGTCTGTCAGGCTGTAGAGGTGGCTGAGCAGTTAAGAGCACCGACTGCTCTTCAAGAGTCCAGTTCACAGAGAATACATGGTGGCTCACAACCATCTATAATGGGATCTGAAGTCCTCTTCTGATAATCCTCATATGTCATGTAGGCATACATGCAAACAGAGCATTCATGTACATAAATAAATAAGTCTTTAAAAACAAAACAAAAATGTCTGTCACTCTGGCGACCTGACAAATATACACATACAGGAAAAGTTCCAGTTCAGGTATCTGAACTTTTGGATGAGCTAATGTGAGGAATACACTGCCACTAATTGTCCAAACTGACAGAATAAAAGTGTCCTCAAAATGTCTCATATACTAAATATTGCACTATTCCCTGCATCTGGAAATGTTGCTTGTAAACAGTTTTTGTTCTAGTTGATTTAAAGGATGTCTGAAGCAAGCTAACACGAAGTGGACCAAAATTCACAGCAGTTCAGAAATCTACGACCTTATATAAAGAAGACCTTTGTGTAACATCTGGGGTATTTGTATTACATGTTTTTGTCTTTAGATTGTGTAATGAAAAAGCTCGAGCATATGGTGCCATCATATTTTTAATAAATTTTACACATTACTACGAAAATCAGTGCCTGTTGGAAACTGAATTTAAACATTAAAATAATACCATTATTGTACTCAAATATGCTAGAGGCCACCACGATAGTCTAAGGGACAGTTAGTAGGACTTACCTATGTTCACTCAGTCTCTGGACACTGGCCAGGCACACCCTGGCTCAGATTCCTATGACGAAACACCCCTGTAGCTATAGCCTCTTGAGAGCTCAGCTCTGAAATTGAGTCCTCAGATACAAAGGTGCACACCACTTGCCAATTATTTGTGCTTTTTCTAAACTGAATTTTACTTTTTAATCAGCACATAGAGTACAGGTTTATTTTTTTTTATTATTTTTTTTTTTTGGTTTTTCGAGACAGGGTTTCTCTGTGTAGCCCTGGCTGTCCTGGACTCAATTTGTAGACCAGGCTGGCCTCGAACTCGCAAAGATCCGCCTGCCTCTGCCTCCCAAGTGCTGGGATTAAAGGTGTGAGCCACCACTGCCCAGCTGAGTACAGGTTTCTTTATGACATTTTCACATAGCCTTAGTTTTTCTTGATTCCCCCTCACTCTCTGGCCCTTCAATGCTGTCCCTAGTATTCTCCCTTCCACTTTAATATCACATGTGTTCTATTACTCTCTTCACACCATCCTTAAAGCTTCTTTTTTCCATTATCTGGGCTCCTTTTCTGGGTACCCCCACATACCTACACTTAGTAAAGTTAAATGCTGGAATCCACACTGATACCATTCAGTATTGTCTCTCTAAGCCTAGGTTACCTTGCCTAATGCAATGTTTTCCAGCTTCCTCCATTTGCTCACAAATTTCATTTTTCTCTAAGGTTGAATAAAATTCCACTGTGTGTATGTACCGCATTTCATTATGTTTTCATCACTTACTGAACATATGGGCTGACTCCACTTCCTGGCTTTTGTGAGTAGAGAGAGCAGCCATGAACATGGATATTAACGTACCTTGAAAGCCAGATCCTAGTTTAGCCACAAATCCCAGGTCGTGGTGGTACGGGAACTGTGCGTAAGAGAAGAAAGGGGCAGAAGCCTACCTAACATCTCTCCAGGCATGTCTGAGTCACAGTCAACACAGCACGCTTTCTCCCCCCGCTGGACACAGCAGACAAGGAGCAGAGGCAACCCAGGCTCATCTCCCGCAACTGGGATTGTTAGGGCAGCAGGACACAAGCCCAGCCTTCCCTCTTAGTTTATCCCAGAGATCCAGAAATACCCAGCAGAACATAATATCTCAATCCTAACGGGAATTTTAAAAAACAATAGAAATAAGTAACTACCAGTAAGAGCAATCAGGGAAACAAGGAGATTAAATTCATGTGCATTTCTAAAGCACAAATAATCTCACTTCACTCATTCACCAACCTGATCTTTTGCAGAAGTCTGCCAACTAAAATCTATTAACCATGCAACAGTTAGCAACAGCTAACATTTACTTAGAGGAGGTGGGAAACGCCTCACCTGTCTTTTTACCTCATTCTTCAATGTAGTTTTAGAGGAAGGCACTGCCATACTCCTCATCAACCAGGTAAGAAAGACAGCATCAGAAGAAGCACTCTTACTACCCTGATCATGGGCAAGGCTCAGGCACAGTCCAGAGCCCAGGTGGTCACCTCTTACAGGTCACAGCGTTAGTCACAATGAGAAAACAAGTTAAAAATCTGTGTTATTGTCTTAAGATACAATTCACTGTTCAGACATTCAGTGTAGTGTTTCCCAAGATCTCCATTAGCATAAGAGAGGCACATGCAATTGATGGAGGTGTGACACTCCAATGGCATCAGCAGGAATCCCAATCACAATCACACAGACACAGGAGCAGGAGCACAGTTCTTCAAGAAAGCCCAGCGAGCAAGAGTTCACTCACCCACTAGGCTGCTATGTTTCTAAACAGTATTTAGAGAAAATACCTATTTATATACTAAATTTCCAATTTAAAAGTTTTTTAAAGGTAGTGTGTAGACATAACCTGAAAATATTCCATTAATCATTTTCTTTATGTTTCCATATTTCCCAGTCATTTTAGGATGAAGGCGTATCTTTTTACGTATCTCAAAAGAGGTTCAAATTAAATATACACAAATTGAAAAATTATGTCCTGAACCCTTGCTTAGAACTATTTATTCCACCTCTTAAATCTCTTGAACATAGTGAATATACAGTCAGCTACTTTTACCCATATTAATAACAGCTGTAACTAGTATACAGTTTTATGCATACTTCAATGAATTCACTTATTTAAAGTTATATGACCGCTTCAATTATTTCAGATCTATATACAAATACATTCCAAACAAATACCAAGTGTGTATAATGTTCCTCCTCCTGGCAATAATTAATATAGCTTTTACCAACCACCCCTGCAACAAATAAAAAGTAAATGAAATTAGTAACACTAAGGTCTGCCCTAAAAGCCATGACCTTCCCTGAGTACTAAGCTCCAGAAGACTTCACAGGCCCAAAAGGTGTGCAGCACAAACACCCAGTTACTATCCTGATAGCTACTGTGAGGCTCACTCAAGGCTAACCAATGTGCTTAAGGCTGCTGGCCCTGGTGGGAATGTATTCCCCTACATTTTGTCTCTTGGAAATGGCAATGCTGAGTTACAAACTATGGGATATGACTTGGTCATGATGAAACGTTTTTGTAGGAGTAGCTTTGTCATAAAACAGAGGAAAACAAGAACTTCCTCTACCTAGCTTGCTCTGTTTCGCTATGTAAAGCCTTCCACCCTGTGGGAAGACCACAAGAAGGAATCCTGGAGGCTAAGCAGATGCCAGAACCACACACACTTGGGCTGGCCTCTCTAGAAGCATGATTGAAATAACCCTTTATGGTTCCCAGACTTGGGAAGCCTATTAGAGTAACAGAAAGCAGACCAGAACATTATTCTTCAGGTAAATGACCAGCAGCTAAGCTGGACTTTCCTCTTATCACAAATTAAAAGTATACTCTGGAGCACCCAAGTGTCATCTACAGAATCTTTAAAACTTCAGCCTTGCGGGTGTATGAGGAGACTCTGGATTCTAATCCAAGCTCTGCAGCTTTCCAGCTGTGCCATGGTTTTCTTTATTTTCCCCATTATCCTCTCCTGTCCCCTCCTGTCCAACAAAGTCTCCCTTCTACTGCTATGCCCTGTGTCTGCATATTCCACTAAGAGCGAAAATACATGAGATCTGTTTTCTATGTCTGGCTTATTTTTCTTACATTATAATCTCAAGTTTCACTGGTTTTTCTCCAACACGGATAATAATGCCCATCTTCTCCATAGATAAATAAAACCCCATTGTGTATATACACGGTTCCTTTATCCATTCATCTGTTGGTGGGAATCAAAGCCATTTCATATCTTAGCTGCTGTGAAAAGTGCCCTGATACATATAGGTGAGGCAGGATCTCTATAGTGTGAATGTTACGGTATCAATACTGTATGCTGACTTAGATTTCTGAGTATATTCCTGGAGTGTTATAGCTAGATCGCACGACAGATTTTGTTTTGTTTTGAGGAACCTCAATTCTCACTGCAAAGTGCCAGCATCAGCTGACACTCCTAATAGCACTGTGCAAGGGTCCTTCCATCAGCACTTACTGCTGCTCATTTTATTTGAAATGTTTACAGGTGTTTTGTTTGCATGTATGTCTGTGTACCATTTGTGTACCTGGTACCCACGGAGTCCACAAGAGGACATTTTAACCCCTGCATTTGGAGTTACAGACAGTTGTAAGGTGCCATATGGGTGCTGGAAATCAAACTTGGGTTCTCCAAAAGCACATCCAGTAATCTTAAATACTGAGCCATTTTTCCAAAGCCTTGTTTATTTTCTTGAAGCAGGCATTCTTACTGGGCAGAAACCAGCGTGGTTTTGATTTGTATTTATTTGCCTGATCTTCCTCAGCCTTTGTAACTCTATAATTAAAACACCCATTGACTTGTTATTTTCTTTTTTTTTTTTTTGTTTTGTTTTTTTGAGACAGGGTTTCTCTGTGTAACAGCCCTGGCTGTCCTGGACTCGCTTTGCAGACCAGGCTGGCCTCGAACTCACAGAGATCCGCCTGCCTCTGCCTCCCAAATGCTGGGATTAAAGGCGTGAGCCACCACGCCCGGCTGACTTGTTATTTTCTACAAATATAAAGGGAGATGATTAAAATGAATCTACCTCTTCCTACTAGGCTATCAGGAAAGAACACTCCCAACCTTAATAAATCAGTGGAATTATAAATTTAAAGTTTAAAAAACTGCTCTGAGTTTCTTCTATAGTGGTTGTTACTGACAAGTTTAAGCCTTGGGGAGGTTTAGCATCTTGCAGTGAGAGTGGCATATCTACTGCTGAGGCTTCAGCCTCATTATTTTCTTGACCCTATAATTCACCCCCACTTTTCCTCATGCCCTTCCATACCACAACCTGCTAACTTTCTATAGTGCTTCCAGGTTCTGAATAGCTATTTGAAAACAGAATGTTTAACACTATCTTCTGGGAGACTGGATTCCAGGGTTAGATGCAAGAAGCCGAATTGTTTGGTTTGTGTTTAATGTAACAATAGCTCCACCAGTTTAAGCCATGTGTGTTTTATTGAAAAGGGCACACACCAAAAGTTAAAGCAGCGGATGGTTTATAGAGAACAGGCAACGACTTGCACTTAGAAGCACCTTTGCCTGGATTATACACCAACAAATGAAAGGCTGCCTCAAAGGAATAATGCCAGCCCCCAGGAATGTGCAAGTCAGTAAAACACAAGACATCTATCCCCCCCACACTAAAATAATTATCAAATCATAGCAAAGTTAAGAAAGTCTGCTCTTTTATCAATCAAGTACAAAACCGGGTGACTTCTTAAAATGTACCTTCTAGAAACTGTAACTGCTCCTTAAAAGCTATTTCCACTCATGCGGCATTATAACTAATAAGTATCTTTTCCATTTCTTTTAATAATGGCACATGCAATAAAAGTACAGCAGTGCTTCATTTAGTTAAAGGAGCTGGAGTTTAAAAAGAGTAAAATAAATAAATAATAAACATACGTGGGCCACTTACCAAAAAATAAAATCGCTTCATTCAGCCTTTTACAGGAGGCACATGCAGCATTTTGAAATTCTCATAACACAAACCTCTACTTAAAAACAACACTGCCAGGGGTTGGACCACAGCAGGATGTGACTTCTTTTCCAATTTATTTTTAAATGTTTGGGTGGTGATGACGTCAAGTTCCACGAAGCACACGAAGGCAGCGTGGCACAATAAAAGGGTTTGAAAAACCAGCTCCAAGCCTTGCCGCCAGCGTTTCTTTAGTAAGTGACCCCATTACCTTAAAATACTGCAGACTGCCAGTAGTTGCCACCACAAAAGGCAAATGATAAAACGTGCCCCTCTTAATCTACAAGGTTTTTCTGGACTCTAAATATGCTAGCAAACAGAAACAGCCTCCACCAGGGTGTCACTTTTGAATTCAAGGTACCATGATGGTGACAGCAAAGGGGCAGCATGTCATTGTCCTGGGCAGTAGGAGACTCAACTTTCAGTCCAAAGTTTGATCCTTAGACAAGTCACAAAGCTGGTTTAAGCTGCTGCCTCCTGGTCTATAAAATGACCAATCATCCATCAATTGTGCCCAAGTCCTCTTAGGTTCTGACACAGCAAACAACTCGGAGAGAAGAGCTATGACCCACGACCAATAGAAGATCCAGCCTAGGAACCCATTATTCCTGTTGGTTCCTGAGATAGCTCATCTTGGTTTTCAACATGACTGCATCTAGACTCAAATAAAATCCAAGGAGCTGGGCACACATGCCTGAAGAGCTCGGACTGAGTAGGGGATCTTCAGTCAGTCTTAAATGGAGTTTGAGATGATAAGACCCACCTTAAAACTGGGCCAATTTCTGGGGTGGCAACCCACAAGAAAGGGAATGGAAGAAGCAGCTTTTGCTTTGTGCCTGCTTGTCCTCGCGCTCACAGGCAAGTTCATCTATTCTAATCCTGAGGCATTCCTTCCCTGGTGCTAGAACCTACTTCTTCAGGATTCCAGCAAACACTGAAGACCAGCAGCTCTTCAGACTCCCTTAGGACTCCAGTACCTGACTGGGACTGCTAGAACATCTGCTCTTGTGGACTGAACAACTATCTGACTCTCTTGGCTTTTTAGTCATGAGACAGCCATTGATGAACTACACATACCACAGCCTGTAAGCCACTATAATAAATCCCACACGTATTCTATCAGTTTTGTTCTTTCAGGGGCAACTGACTAGTACTGTCTTCTCTCTCTCCCATTTCCCTGGCATGGTATAGTTCATTTTATGCTTCCTCATAACCAATATTTTCTAAAAATGACTAGTAAGTTCTAAGGATGGTTGTTGACGAGCCAGAATCACAGCCTGCTTTTTTATAGCTTATGAATGAAGAGTATATTTTATAGTTTTAATGAATGAAAACCAATCAAAAGTATTTGTAACATATACAAGTAAGGGAAATACAAATTCAAAATCCCAGTGTTCCCAAAGCTTTAGTGGGGCATATTCAGTCTTCTTCACTTTCATACTGCCAAGGTCTGATTTTGTACTAATGACAGCAGGAGCAAGAACAAGTCCCCTGCATAAACCGAGAAACAAACGTTAGCTGGAAGCATTACTCAGCTTTCTGTCACTGAAATACCTGAGCAACCAGTATTCTCAAAGTTTAGAGATTCTGATCTAAGACTCAGTTTATCTGATTCTTGGAGCCTATAGCAGAGTATAAGATGCAACAAACTGCTCACCTCATGCCAAAAAGCAGAAGAGAAGGAAAGCGTGGCATCCTATAGTGCCACGTGGGACTGGTCTGAAGACCTCCCAGTCAGTCCCACCTACTCCAGGCTCCATAATCCCCCAACAGCACCATCCTGGGCACCATGCCTTTAGTTGAAATTTAGAATCCAAACAATAGGATTGGCCTTTTGTAAAAAGTGTGCTGTCCCCACTAAACCCATCTCAGGACAGGCTAAAAAAACCTTCAGTAAAGCTATAAAACATACCTAGGAAACAACACAAGAAAGGAAGCAACTACCATTTCCAAAGAACTTCCAACAATGTTTCCAAGCTAGAAGTCTGAGGTTGTGGTAACATCATCCCACTTCACAGATGAAGAAAACAGACGGGGGAATGGACTCTCCCAAAGTCACAAGGTTACTGTGTCAGGGATTGGATCAGCTTCCAAAGCTGACCATTTTATAATCCAGTTCAGCATAAACCTTTGTTAACAGAAAACAGGGAAGCACATACAATATTAAAAGTCTTGAGACTTCTTGCTCCCACCAAACTGGAATCTCCAGGCCAGACAAAGCACACATGCAGTCATGAGTTCTAAAGCAAGACTTTCACATCATGTGAAAACATGTGCCCCTGCGTTTTAAGGCAGGCCTCACCAACATCACCACTATAGACTGCCCCTGGTGGTCACTCTCCCAGTCAGCTAGTGACATGGATTCCATAAGCACCTAGCACAAAATCCTGACCTTCTAAGACAGAGGTTCTTGACCTTCCTAATGCTGTGACCCTTTAAAACGGGTCCTTGTGTTGTGGTGACCCCAACCATGAAATTATTTTCATTGATACTTCATAACTGTAATTGTGCTCCTGTTATGAATCGTAATGTAAATATCTGATATGCATGATATCTGATATGAGACCCCAATGAAAAGGTAGTTCAGACACACACCCCTACAGGAGGTACCAACCCACAGGTGGAGAACCACTGTTCTAAGGAGTGGAAACAGAATGGTAACTACCCTGGGGTTCCCATGACTGGTATTTTTAGATGAAAAAAAAAATATGGGAAGGTAACGGTCAGAAGGATAGAAAGAAGAGAGGACTACTCTCTGTTCTGCTCAGGTATCAAATGTGGATGTGGATCTTAGAGGAGATGCTAACAAGACTTGATGTAGGAAAATTTCAAGTTCAATCTCTGGAAGAACTGGCCAATCTCAGCCTGACCCTCACCCTACCCCAGGGTACAGTGCCCTGAACACCAACCACAGTATTACAGCTATCTCAGACTCCACAACACTGCATCTGTGGTTTAAGTTGAGAACATCTGTATTTTCTTTCACTTTTCTTTAATCCTTAATTCACATCTTGTTGACACAAATGGAAACTTGCATTTCTTGGCAGAAAGGCTTTAGGTTCAGGGGAATAATAATAGATAATTTCACACAGTGTTGCTGCCAAACCATTCAAATAAGAATTCTTCCATCTGAATCTCCACGTCTGGTCCAGCTCTACCAGAGTTCTCAAGGAGAGTTGGCAAAAACAGCAACTAAAACACATAATCCACATGATTTTATTATTCCTGACAATTCTGTTAATACTATTGTGTCCCTCTGGTCTACTCTGTGATGTGAAGTACAGTCCAGACAGCAAATATCACAGCCCCTCCCTACAAAATGACAGCGTCTACCCCCGGGTGAATTCAGCAGAGCGTTGGCAGCCAGCATAACTCAGTCCCAGCATAGTGAGAGGCAAGCTGCCTTCCCAGGCTCTGCTTTTGATTTCCTTTCCTTTTAATTTTTGTCTTGGGGGGAGGAGGGTGGGGGAATCCCACACATTTGAAGGACAGCCTTTACAACTGTTACTTTCTAGTCAAGTAACAACTCTATTTTCAAATTACAGACTTCCCACCCAATCCTTGATTCTGCCATGGTGATCTCCTGCAATGAGTCACGCTGTGGTCTTCCCTGTCAAGTGCCTCATAAATGACTCAAAATGCCATGGAAACCATAGCTCGCTTTCCTCACCCCAGGTCTCTCCTTCCTGACACTGTGCAGCCTGACCTGGACCAAGCTGTTGCCTACAATGTTCCGAGGGACTGTTCTGTGGTCAATCTGATGGCTTCCTTGCTCGCTACTTCCTCACTTTTCCCTCACTCTGTTTTAGGGCTCTTTGCTTTGCCTGGCCTTTTCTATCACTCAAACCTGAACGACTTTAACACAGGCATTTCTGGACTTTTGAGAATTCCTTTTGCCTCTTCAGTGATCCTACATGGATAAAACTGAAATGCTCTGTCAGGGGCTGGAATGGGGGAACGGCGTGTGCATAAAGTGTAGTTACAACTTAGGTAAATAAGCAGAAGAATGAGCTCTAGAAGCACACTGCCCGGTATGGGTTAAGTTTTAAAACTGAGTCAGACCTGGGTTTAAATCCATTTAAACAATCTAAAGACAAGTTTTGTTTTATAAATGAAATCTGTATTTCTAGGAGGCATTTTCGTGTTTGCAAGAGAAAGCAGCAATGAAAGAATGACAGACTAGACTTTTAAATCACTCTGACAACTATTCCAAGTCTGCTGAAAATTCTCAATGCTACAATAGGTCTCCTATAGAGAAAAAGAACAAATTTGGCAAACTATCTCTCTAACCATTGAGAATTGTCTGTTTCTAGCTGAAAGTTCTAAGAGCTAAAACAACGCATTAGAATTTCCAGGGTTATAAAGATTTTTATTTAATTACTTTCTTAAATGTCTTTGTCAAAAAATACGTATTCCTGAAAAACAAATACAAAGCCAATTTCCCACAAGGACACCTAAAAAATAAGAAAATAGAAACAAAAATGGATTAGCTTGATTTAACTGCTCAGGTCAAAGACATAAATAATATATTTATCATATCACCAATCACTGCCCAATATTGGTATCTATGGGAGTCTCTCTCCACCTTGGGGTGTGTCTCAGTCTTGCCTCATTGAATTGCTAGCCTTGAACTCCCCCCCACTTTAAAAAGGGAACTTAAAAGGCTCCTTACACATGAATCCATTGATCTGAAAACGGAGGGCATTAATATTCTAGAAGACTCATCTGAAAGATGGAACCTCATTTTGCAAAGACGGTTCAAACCACAGAGGAAAATCCAACATACTGCAGCACAGATGCTTTGAGATTCCAAACATCACCTTTCTTCTATCTTCATTTTGAGTACAAAAGCAAACTCTTCATGCAGTACTTGAGACTGAAGTGACTGTTAGCTCGAAGGCAGCATTCTTTATAGCCCTGTGTCAAAGTTACTTCTTTACTCACAAAATGTCCTGGGAAGCCCAAGTGTCTACAAGGCCAAGTCTAAATTGCTTCACTAGTGTAGGAAGTCAGGGAAGAACCCCTCCCACCCATCCTCTGAGCCTGTTTGGCCACTATGGGCAGCTGAACCCCACTATTCAGCTTCCTAAGCAACTGCTGGGGTGCACACCTCCCCATTAGAGCACAAGTTTTGAGAGGGCTGGGGAAAGAACTTACTAACATCAGTGTCCTTACACACAGCAGGCACTACGTGCCAATCCAAGGATGAAGAAATGAACACATGGAGAAGATGGGGTAAGGACTCCAGCGCTGTGTGACAGTCTCTCTGGAGGCAGTATTATAAGCAGCAGCAGGCATCCCTACGACTAGGATTAGGCTTCAAGGTAAAGATGCTGGAGTGTTCTTGTGGATCCTGACAATGATCCACAAGATGTCCAAGGTGAAAGTGTCTAACTCCAAACAGGAGGGGAAACAAATTCAACAAGGACAAAAGTCCCGTAGGCTGGCATTTTGTCATGACTGGTTTTTGTTTTGCAGTGTTGAGGATGGAGCCAGGAACTTGTGCTCTGCCACTGAGCTACAGCTGAGTTCTGTTTCTGGGTTTTTTTTTTTTTTAATGCCCTTATTTAATGGCTTCCAGATTATTGTTCAAGATCATTCCAATTCTGTTCACCAACTTAAGGCTAATGGGATTTACTGACAGATAGGATGTTAAAGTATATCAAAGAGATGGAGAAGGAGAGAATAACAGAAAAAGATCAAGAAAAATAGACAAGGGCTACTATACTACGAGCCTCTTCTCTCCCAGCATCAATGTTTTATCTGCTCAACACTCATGGGGGTTGCTGTGGAAATTAATATCCAGACCGTACACACAAAAGAAGCACACACCGATTCATAGTATGAATTGAAGATGTACCAGCACACACTGGACTTCTTTCCTCATCAGACTCTGTGGGCACCATGTGGGGTGCACTGGCTTTATACACAGATGCAGCTAGACCTAAAGGCCAAAAGGAGGCGCCTTCAACACTCAGTACAACTCCTCACTACAAACACTGAGAGAAACAAGGACACACAGAGAGAAATAAAGGCAGCCCTCTGGCTGGCCATTCCTTTAAAGACCAGTTTTCTGTAGGACATGGAAGTCTTGGTTTGGTCTGCTCTGTTAGCTCTTAGCCTCTTACCTTAACCCGATGAGGGCCGCACTTGCCAGAGGCTGATGCACAGCTTTAAAACTCTCATCAGATCTAGAGTGAGGGGAGCCTTTGACTTGGTAAAAGGCAGCTATAAAATAAATCAATGCCTCCTTTTTAATCTACCAAAGGACCACACAACAGCACTGTCCAGATTCGTTGCCTCTGCCAAACCCATCTCATGAGTGCATGTTACAGAAAGTTAGCCTTTTACCCTAAAGATGTGCCTTTCATTAAAGTAGTAACCTACAAAGGCTATTTATAAGGCCAGAAAGCCAATCAAGCCCTTCCTCCTAGGACAGCCCATGCCTCAGTATAGCAGGGTAGTCAGGAAGAACTAGTAGCTAATAAGAAAGACCATAGCAGGCTATAAGCATACACCCCAGCCTGAAGGCAGCGCCTCATTAGGAAAACTTCATTACTCTCCTTCATTGTAAAATAAAGCAAAGGAGAGAGAAAACAAAATGTCTTTCATTGCAAGTCCCTATTCTTTACTCAAAAAATTAGGTGGACAAAAAAAAACAAAAAACAAAAAACCACACACACACACAAACACACACACACACACACACACACACACACACACACACACGGCCCATAGCGGTTTTGGAGTATCAGCTCTACTCCCAATACCAGAGGCACCAAGAGACTAGGATATCAGCGGCAGCACCCTTCATAGCACATAACCTGAAACCGATGAATACTCATCAACAGGAAGGATGGATTCATAATTTTTAGCAGGGTCCCAAAAAGGAATACTACACAGCAAGAGAAGTGAGCATCTGCCACGCACACTGACTGGGTGAAGTTTAAGAACAGCGTCAAAAGAAAAAAACAAGAAGCAAAAAACATGTTTATAATGCAAGCTGGGAATTAAGAGGGATCCGAGGTCCAAGTGGCAGGCACCTACTTAGCATTGTTGAGCTTGACAAATATGCTTCACTCGTAACAGTCATCAAAGCAAGGGATTAATGCTATCAGTACTAGTACTATTCCATGAGCATATGTGTTCATCAAGAAAAGATACGACTCTTATCTTCTCAAGAGTCACCTTCCGTAAACATGAGGTTCATGGCTGTGTACGCATGTGGGGTACTGGAGAATAAACCCAACGTTTCATGGCTGCTAGACCGAGCTGTATGCTTTGAGATAAGATCTCACTAAGTTGCTCAAGCTGGCCTTGAACTCTATAGCCAGGCTGACTCCAAACTTATAGTTCTACTGCCTCAGATACCCAAGGAGCCAATATTATTGACTTCTGTCACCAGGCCATGTTACAACTCTGTGTTTTAGAAAGACCAATACAAGCCGGGAGGTGGTGGCACAAGCCTTTAATCCCAGCACTCGGGAGGCAGAGACAGGCAGATCTCTGTGAGTTCAAGGCCAGCCTGGTCTACAAAGTGAGTCCAGGACAGCCAGGGCTGTTACACAGAGAAACCCTGTCTTGAAAAACCAAAAAATAAAAAAGAAAGCCCAATATACTTATGTAACAAAATATCCCTCCATAACAAAATCCCCCAAATGCTGTGGGGTGCACAGTCAATATTTGAAGAATAATAGTAAACGTGCAGTGAGAAAATAAACATAGTTTTACATCATTGTATTATAAACAGTATAACTGAAACATCATTGCTTTTTCTTTTCTTCTTTTTGCATGAAAACCAAATCAGGAAGACTAAGGTCGACTTTACCGAGTAGGGATGCTGAGGAGCTCTCAGACACATGCCCAGGTAACCCTACATGCCTACACTCCCGGCAGGCACTTACTGTACATCTGTTCAAAGACTTAGCTACATCGATGGTCACTGAAACAAAACTTATAATACAGACGACGATGAAATTCCTAATTAACAAATAATAAGTGATTAATAACATGGAGAGAACAGAGAAGGGAGTGGGGTTGTAGCTCAGTTTTAAGAGTGCTTGTCTAGTACATGCATGAAGCCCTTAGCGCAGTCCTCAACACCACAGTAGCACACCTGAAATCCCAGCACTCAGGAGGTAGACACAGGAGGATCAGAAGCTCAAGGTCATCTTTGCCTACATAGCTAGATGGAATGGGAATTAATTCTGAAACTTAATTATGCTACATTTTCTGGTATTAAAAATAAGACTTTTATCTAGAAATAAACATGGATTTTTCGGATTTTTTTTTTTTTTGCTTTTGTTTTTTGCAGAGCTGTTTCCAGATTAAGTATAACAGTTCTTAAAAAGTTGTGGGCTGTTTAGAAGAATTGAGGTATATGAGAGATGCCAGCATGGCTGCAGGCAGCAATCAACTGCCACAATCCAACATTTGCTTGAGTTTGTATTTTCTCTTAATCCCCTGTGGCAGATGGGAAGAAGGAATTAGATACTTGGTGAGCTGACACCCAGTTCCACCCAATTCCCCAGACAAAACACAACCTAGAAGGATTCAGCTACGGCTTCTCCCTGTAGCAACAAGCAAACACTTAGTGCTCAGGTGTGAACTCGCGACTATCATGCACTGAGAGGACACTAACAGCTGTGCACTACTGCCTTCCCTTGCACACCCACAGCAGTGAACCTGTGGTGCCAACTGTAGGGCTGCTTCTCACCTGCACTGTCAGTAAGTGTAAGACTCAAAGGCCTTGCTGACTGTGATATTTTCAAGTTCCTTCAGAGCTTGTCTGGGTAGGGTGTCATTCCACAACCCTTTCTACCACAGAAGAAGCTAACTGTCACAGGTGTCCCTAAATGTCATTCTTACTTCTGAAAGTTGAACTAGTTTCTCTTAGGTGAAAAGCTGAAGATTTTACAAGACCCTTCCTTTCTACAAAGGGAACTGGGAGCGAGATAATGGGTGGAAGTGCTGAAGGGGCGAATCTGAAAGAACTTTCCAGTCCTTTGTCACCGTGTCGAAACACTGGTGTGGGCATACACATGCAGAAAACTATTAGAAGGAAATGCACAAAATGATAACAATTTATCTTTACACATAGAGTGGAATGTCTTTAATTCTTTTCTCTTTCAATGTTTTTCAACAGTTGCAGTTCCAACAAATTTTCTCAGTTGAGCATTAGAAAATCATAATCAAAACTATAGGACAAGGAAAATGTGGAGAAAGACAGACATCGGGAAACAGCAGGCCCTGGAACTGAGCTGTGGTGCTTCTCCAAACTCACCAGTCTCCAAAGCTCTCTCCAAAAGCTGTGTCAAAGATAAGGTGCCGGAGGAAAGCCTTTGGCATTTACTACCCATAATGAAGGCTGAAAACACAGGAGGGGAACAAACTCAGGACTGAGACATGGTCTGCCTTTATTGGATTTCTTTAGACGTTTCAGTCAGTAGTGCTTTCGAGGGAAGGGTGTCCTTTTAATTAAAAAAAAGAAAAGATTAAACAGGGTATCCTCATGTCTCTAAGAACAAAAGCATGTTAACAGCCCCCCAAAGGAGAGAGAGAACATGTCTGCAGGACTCACATCTGCTGTCTCTGGGCTAGACCTCCAGCGTGGCTTTAACGGAAAAGGTGATCCTGTGTGTCCTACGAGACCCACCAAAGTGTGGGAAGTGGATGGTCAGCACGGCTGGTTGCCATGGAGTGCCCCCAGAGGCAGTGAGTGAATGACATTTCTATCAACCAGCATATTTATTTAATAAGAAGGCACAAACATGGTAAGAGAGTAAATGCTCAAAAACTCACTCCACATATAGTTCTCCTCCAGTGCCCCACCTCCTCTATCCTGGTCTCCAAGGAACGCTTTGCAGGCTGAGCAGTTGCTGCAGCCTTGGATGGTGTACGTTGGTTAGTTTTTGTTAATTTGACCTAACTCACCAGGGAGGCGGGAACTCCGATTACAGAAATGTTTACATCAGAATAGTCTGTGGGCATATCTATGGGGGCTTTTTCTTGATAAATAACTGATATGAGTCCATAGCCCCTCTGTGGAGGTAGGCCTGCCATGGAGAGTAAGTCGCTTTCCCTCAATGTTCCGGCCTTGTTTGAGCTCTTGTTTGAGCTCCTATCCTGACTTCCCTCAGTGACAGACTGTGATGTGGACATGGAAGCCACATAAACCCTTTCCTCCCCAAAGTGCTTTTGGTGATAGTGTTTATCACAGCAATGGGAAGCAAACTAAGACTAATCTCTAGGACGAAGACCTCTCCACCATCCTAAACTAGCCTCTCACCTGGGCCTCCAAAACTGTTGTCTGTGAGTGGAGTTGGGAGCAGTGAGCAGTAGGCCTGAGAGTTTTCTGTAAGTAGAATGGGCTCGGTTGTCCACTTAAGGTAACACTTCTATTTAACGCAGTAACTATTGAAGAGTCTTGCCTCCCCTCCTATCTCCTGTCACTCTCACAACAGCCTTGTGAACTCTAACCATTGTGGCACCATTTATGGATGTGGAAGCTGAGGCACCAAAACATGAAAAGCATTTACTAAATATCTCTACTGCCAGAAGAGAGTCGCTTAGGCAAGAGACCTCTTGCCTAGAACAGCTGTGTCCTGACTTTAGGTACTAGGAATGCTGCCGACCCCCACTTGGCCCTCCTCTCTTCCTTGCAAGTCAAACTGTGAAGAAAACACTTAACTCTCTTAAGCACCGTCCTCCTGGGGAAGAGGCATAGTAAGTGTTCATGGAATACCCAATGCCTGGCTGATATGGGAAGAAGGAACCATCATGAGAACCAGGATGGTTCAGCCTCACCGCCAGCAACAAACGGGAGTATAAACTATTCTGAACAAAATCAACTGAAAAGCCACAGACAGCAAATGTGAACTTCTCATTCTTCCTCTCCTCATGCTGGCAGCAGCTTCCCTTAGATCTCCTGGGTAGATCCCTACAATGCCAGAGGAATCTTAAATTGCAATACTTGTCACTGCTTCACCCCTGCAACTACTGTGTCGGGAGGGTGCGGGTGGTGTCCTCTGCAAAGTTTGGGGCAGGGGGTGAGGGTGCCTGGGCAGTGTGCTTTAGGGTCTGGAAACGCTGTTCATTTAGTCTGCTAAGAAGCATGTTTTTCCCGGGCTGGATTTCCTGGGCTCCTCTCACTTTCTTTACTTACATCCCAAATGGACTGCAGAAGACTCTGAGAACAAACCCAGGTAACTTTACAAAAGGTTTTCCGAATCATTCATATCCCCCTGAGCAGACAAGAATTTCGGAAAACTTCAGGAGGATGATCCACAACAATGCAGCATTACTCCTGTTACCTCCACAGGGCAAGTGACATGGGACACAAGGAAGAAACATTCACATTTCCACAAACAAAAAACCAGAGCTTGTCGGTCTCCATCCTTGGAGTTGTTCTTTTAGTTAGGTCATATCTTATCTGACCTTTCCCACAAAGTTTTTGTTTCTGAATGCTTGAAAGATTATAGAAGTCTTGACCCACTGTGAATTCTACAAAAATATCCTAGTCTTATATTCCTTCCAAAGGGCCAAAAGAGGCCGCAGAAAGCAGACACCTACTGGTGTTTGTCTTTTAAAAAATTCAGTGTAGCATGGTTTCATGTCTTCTATGGGGAAAAATATGAATATATGTATAAAACAAGAACAGGATAGAATACAAAATATAACCATTATAACTGTTCAAAAATGTCAAGTGGCAACTTAATTCAACATTAAAGTGAGGTAAGGACGCCTCTCTGATTATATCTGGGCAATTCACTTTGGTTTTCCAATCTGATTTATTCCACTAAAGCCAGGTAACATTTCCCCCCACATAAAAGTTCTTTTAATGATTTTCATATACATGAAATAGGAAGGTGATCTAGAAATTCAGATTTCCTGGCTATCATTTACTGGGTCATGAGATGCAATGCAGTTCTTGTCCAAGCCTTTTCAGCTGAATTAATTCACCTTTCTACATCCCCACAGACTCGGTCGGCTTCACCTCAAATGCCTGTTTAGTCATTTCCTCTCCTGAAAGCATTCAAGACTCCATGCTGTTAACCTGCTAGTAGATCTGAGAAAATCCTCATAAATCAGCCTTTGCCAGGGAAATTCGCCTCTTCCCTGACATACAGAAAACAACTAAAGCGAATTTCACTAACAAAAGAACATCCATGTGCTCAGACCTTCTCTTTCATCCCCCAGATCACAGTTCCTTTTGATAGACCGTGTTCACCAACCTCTCCCCAGGCTGCATAGAGGGAGATGGTCAGGGCATGGCGTCTGGCTGCCAGGGTTCAAGGCCTGGCAGTCACTGCACAGGGCTCGTGCCAGACACTGAACTCTGAGAGCGCAGTTCCTTGTCTGTGGGCCATGGAGACAGCAGCGGGCTTGCCAGCAGGGTGACAAGAGGACACACAGAGCAGCCTGCTACAGATGTACATGCGGCACAACCTCTGACCCCATGCTGACGGGAGTCTGTGAAGTGGGGGTACACTTCTCACCTGCTCTGGGCACATGTGGCCTAGTACATGACAGCAGCACCCCATGAAACTTTCTGAGTTATCAGAGAGACCTTGTGACTAGCTGATCAAAAACATACCACACGTGTGATCTTCACTCAGCTGCGCCTGTCGCGTCAGTCGCCATGTGCTAGAGATGCCCGCAGTCAATGTGAGCCAGTCTGCATGCAATGCCTGCATTCCACACCTAGTCCTGCGCTGGGAGCTAAGTAAACAGTCCATCCAGCAACCCTGTTTCATTTTATACAATGCAGGCAATCGGAACTTCCTTTATGAAAATAGGTGAATATGAATTAAGTTATAAAAACAAGTATAGAAAGTGTATGTTTAAATATAGATTGCTACATTAGAATATGTTTCAAATTGTATACCATAATGTATACCTCCAGGAATAGCTACTGCGTGTCAAACCACAAGCCCCTCTGCATCTTTCATATCCTTAAATACCCAACACAAGTTTATTATTCTCATTTTGTTAATCCAAAAAAAATTATATACATACATATATACATACAAAAAGAAAAATAAAAGCTCAGGGATGGGAAAAATCTTCCTTAAAGTCACTTAACAAGGTTAACCTCTGATCTATGGGATTGTGTAGCATAAATTAGATGGTACAGTCTTCTGGTCCACCCCCATATTTGTACTGACTGAATTTGTCAATAAGAGTACAAGTCACATGATGATGGAAGAAGGTGTCCACATGAAGACAGTGACAAACAAGGGGGCAGCTAATCATTCTTCTTCAATTTGATTATTTATTCAGCACCATTATGTGTGATCCATATATGTTGTGGCCTACTCCAAGACATCTTCCAAGACTCATCAAGACATAGAAAGCAGGACCCCAAGGAGGTGTGCAGAGATCAACCTCTAGAACTCCACATAGGTCCCAACACACTGCTTAGGTAACACAAAATCCTTCATGAGAACGTGTGTGAACAAGGAGTTCCCGTTGGTCTTTTGTCTCCCTCTCTCCCTTCTTCTTTCCCTCTACCCTGGCTCACTGAGAAACAATACAGGAAGGCATACATACATGCCAGCTGATGCCCAGAAGGCCATGCCCCATCTCCTGCACAGACAGTAGGCTCCCACTCAGGCCTGAACTCAGCTTCGACAAGCTATCTGCTCACTTTTCCTGTGTCTATGACAATCTTGAAGTTTAGTCTTAGGTTACTGAGGAAAAAAAAATGGCCCAAAACTTAATTCAGTGAGTGTTTCCACAAACGGGTGTATACCTTATCGATCTTGAACTAGTTTACACCCTCTTTGGAACCCTAGGGAAAGGAAAGGACAAATCATCTGCTTGAGTAGACCAGCACACTCCTCAGCTTATTCAGGAAGTTCCTGGGGTCCAAGCAATAGGTTCCATCCCCTGCCTCGGGCTCTTAAATATCCAGACTACAAAATCTGAGGCCATGCAAACTAAACAGTTTCCTAGGCATCTCCCTTGGCACAAAGGTGCTGACACAGAGGCTAAGAATCCATTTGAAGCCGGGCATTGTGGCGGACGCCTTTAATCCCAGCACTCAGGAGGCAGAGGCAGGCGGATCTCTGCGAGTTCAAGGATAGCCTGGTCTACAAATTTAGTCCAGGACTATAGAGAAACCCTGTCTCGAAAAATCTAAAAAAAAAAGAATCTGTTTCCACCATGAAGGAGCTTCCAGGCCCCTGGCAGAAGCCAAGTTCAGTGCCATGTATGTGGGAATAGTGAGAAGGGAGTGACCAGAGGTTGGGAAGGGTACCAGTAAAGATCTCAGGAGGCCCTCCATCTGAAGAATAAGGAATATCAACTCCTACAGAGCTAAATGAGTACAGGGGATAGGGGGAACTGAGTGAAAATTCCCATAGCAGAAAGCTGCACAAAAACATAGAGTCCCCAGACTTCACACACACAGAATATTTTATCCCAATGGACTTTGGTTAGCCAAAGGAAAAAAGTCAAGTGAGGAATAAACAAGGGCAGGGTCTGTGAGTAGGATCAGTTTACAGTTGAGAAAACTGAGGTACAAACAAGCTAAAAGCACAACAAGGAAACAACAGGCCCAGGGCTAACAAACCCAGACTGGTATATCCAAAATTGTTTGGGACAGCAAACCAAGATGGTGGAAGGAGAGATCGGACTCCGGCAAACTGTACTCAGATGTTTGAGCATTCATGCCCACACACATACACACAACATAAGCACACCAAAATGCACGCAGTTGAACACTGGATTCTACCTAGTTCTTTATTCTAAGGGATATAACACACAGATATTTAAAATGTTACATCTGAGGCTGAGGAAATGCCTCACTCAGTTATGTGTTTGCTTAGAAACCTGAGTTTGAACCCCCCAGAACACACTTTAAAAAAACAAACCAAACAAACAAAAAAGCCAGTCATTCTGGTGTATGCTAGGAAAAGCAGAGACAGGAGCATTCCGTGACATGCTAGTTAGCAAGTCAAGTCAAACTACTAAGTGCTCGGTTCTATGAGAGACACTGTCTCAAAAAATAAGGTAGATAAGAACTCAGCAAGACAACTGACATGAACCACTGGACTCCACATTTACACACACACACACACACACACACACACACACACACACACACAGTATTATATATGATAGAAGAAAGATACGTATCAATGGATAGCAAAGGCAAAGGACAAACTTCTGAGGGAATCAGGGTTAAAAGCCCAGGACAGCAAAGCAAGGAAGAGCAGGGCTAGGTGCACCAGCTGTGTGTTCCTCAAAGGAGTACACCACACCAATGGGACACGCCCTATCCAGACTAGTGGATGCTAACATTATACCCAGTGAGGCTTTGCTTCAGGCACATCCCTCACACTTCGATGCTCTGTAAGGGGTGGGTTGCACACAGCACACAAATCAGATAAAGCTACTCTCCGTGGGTTTTTGGGAGCTGCTTGCTGAGCAAAAAGATGTGGAATTGAATGGAACACTGGTTCACACAGATTTCAGATGCTCAAGCAAGAAGGAGAAAAATAAAATGTATGTCATGCCTCTCGGCTCAAGAGAGGGCTCAGCTGTGTCCCAGCTGAGAGAATGCTGGTCAGAGGCAGTGCACACCACATGCTGCAGCGGCAGCCTCCCACACAACACTCTCCACGAACAGAGAGATCCAGGAAGGACAGTCAGGAAAATTGTGTGTCACAGAAAGTGCCAACAAAGTTTCACAGATTAACTCTGCTACATCTCCGCAGCTTCTGCTAGGGCTTGGTCTCACAGAGGAATCCACCAGCTATACAGGTGCAGGTGTTTAACCCCGTATTTACCGAGAAGCATCTTAAGGCAGAGACATGGACCACAAAAACCGTAATGCTGGCCAATCTGGAATGTGTGTCTTCATAAAGATAGTCTATTCCCATCACTTAAAGAAAAATAAAGTTAAGTGAAATTAAAATAAATAAAGCCCACCGGGTAGTCTAGTGACCATTAGCCACTCTCAGAAAAGTTGGGCGACACCTCTTTTATTTGCACACTGAAGGATTCTGTCAGACTGAAGTAGGGCCCCTTCGTTCCTTCAGTAAATAAACATTAACTTCCTACTATACATTAGGCTAGTAGCCTGTTCAAAGACATGTGTTTATAGGAAGTGTTACCAAGACTGAGTAAACCATCTCTGAACAGACTCCCACCATCTCATCTATTATACTGAGAAGACTAAACATACTGCAGATGAAATTCTGACAGCCTTTCTCAATATGGATCAAAGCCTTAAAATGTAGTTTTTGATCCAAATACCTTACTTTAAGAAAAAAATGTCTCTGACACATAATCAGTGATAGGAACAAAATTTTAGCTTCAGAATAAAATCTACTGACAATCTAAACTTTGTGTGTGTCTGTGTGTGTGTGTGTGCGTGTGTGTACACAAAGTATTTGTCAGTGAGTGAGAGAGAACACAACTCTAATATTCAGGGCCTGAACAACTAGACAAGAAAAAAGTAGAAAAGTATGCAAAAGGCTAGAGACCAGATCACTCTGACAGTATGGTGTTCAGGTCTTTGAAAGTTGGGCATGACTGTACACAACTGTAGTCTCTGCTACTCTGGAGGTTGAGGCAGGAGGACAGCTTGAGTTCAGGTGTTCTACACCAGCCTAGGAAACATAATTGGGCCCCCATCTCAGAAACATGACAGTTAAAGACACCAAGACGCAAGGTGGGTGATGCACAAATGACAACTTGACACTAATCTGATGCTCAGAAGGAAGAAGTCCAAACTAGATGACTGGTGGGGGCTGTGAACAAAGCAACTCCATTTCAATCCCTGAAACTGGCTCATACCACCAAGACACACAGAGAGAAAGGTAAGGACCACACACTGAATGTTCAGCCCTAAGCATTCACAGGAGGAGGGTGAACAGAAGAAATTGTCAGCTGAGGGGGCTGACAAGTGCACATAGAGCAGAGAGAGGACGGGGCTGACAAGGTGTAGGGCTCCTGATGGACCGAGTCTGAGAGCTAAAAACTGACCCTTGGATTGAGTCTGAGGCACCACTGAGGCCTGGACAAAGAATTTTCCACAGAACAAGTGACCAGATCAAAAGGAAGAGTGGGTTTAGAAGCAAAAGTTCGGAGGATGGGCAATGCATTGAAGCAATGAACACCTTTAGCTCTGTGAAGGAGAGTTGTTGGAAAGGTGGGAATAGCAATTGGTAAGAGGGAACGGGGTCAAGGTGCATTGTTTTGGTTTTTCAAAACATATTTATTTATTTTATTCTTTTATTTTATGTGTGTGCCAAATGCTAGTAGGAGTCTACAGAAGTCAGAAGATGTGTCGGGCTGACAGCTCTTACACACCACATGGGTGCTAAGAACAAAACCTGGATCCTCCGTAAGAACAGTAAGTGCTCTTAACTGATGAGCCCTCTCTCCAGCCCCTACGCGTTGGTTTCATTTTCAGTGGGTGGCTGTTGGCACACGGATGGAGCAGCAGACAGACACGTAAGTAGCACCGAAGGGAGAAACTAGAGTGGCTGGAATGATTGCCTTGGGATAACAGGAGGAGAGGACCAGGTACATTTGGAAGAACTGGCTTGAGATAACAGCCAAATGGTTCACTGTGTGGACTTACGGAGATGAGGTTGTGAGAGTTGGTGAAGCTTCTCTTCCATCAGCATCAATTTATTTAATAAAACCAGAAAGTAAGGTTACCAGCAGAGAAAGAAGGGGTGATGGAGAGGTGAGAAGACAGCAAGCAAAATTAGTCTTTTGGGACAATGGCATAGGAAAAGAGTTAGGGAAGCAGATGCCTACAAAGTTGTATCTTTCAGCTTCCCCATGAAAGAAAGAAAGGAGAGAGAGAGTGGGAGGGAGGGAGAGAGGAAGAGAGGAAAAGAGGAAGGGAGGGAGGAAAGAGCATGAGAAACCCTAGGCTCCTGCAAGATTTTTACAAAGAGGAGCTCACATAGATGCTTTCTAACTGGAACGAGCCAATCACTCTCACGGTATCTGGACAAGGCCCTGGCATATAAGTGTTTTCAGTTTGGCCAGCCATCTAGTTGCAGTTCTCCAATTCTGCAACAGTAGGCCGAAAATGGTCACAGGCAATAATAAATGAATGAGTGCGACTGTGTTCCAATAAAACTTTATACAAACCGGCAAAGGGCTGGATTTAAGCCCTAAACTATAGTTGGCCAATTCCTATAACCTAGAACAGATATCCTCTAAGGATTATTCAATTATAACTTCTCATATTATGCTACAAATACTACTTATCTGCCAAAGGAAGCCCAGTGGGACAGAGATCATAATGGGAACAGGATCTAAATTCCAAGTTTAAGCAAAGCTTCCAAACACTAGCTCATATAGTTCTTCTAACATAACACTGTAAACATCTTTCTAAGTACAACAAGAGCATTCCATCACCCAACTCTGTGTATTCCTCTGAGATGATTATACCAATTTGAAGAAGAGAAAGGCCCATGTTAAAGTACTTGGAAAAAGGTCCTATACATCCTAATAAACAAAAACAACCAGTAACCAGCTAGAAAAATTACCATGTGCCCAACATTCCAGGAATTGTTATTCTACTTCTGGACGGGGCCAGATTCCAGTTCTCAGGTTACAGAGTGATCTTTATAGATGAGGCAAACCTTCCCCATGTTCAGATCCATCTCCAAACCCTTCTGCACAAATCCTTTCAACCCTCAGTTCCTGGGGCACAAGTTTTCAATATGACTCAAGATTTCAGATATCTCAGATTCTGTGCTCTGAACACACAACCTAAACTTGACTCCATTCAGAAGCCACATGGATGGGGAATGAGCTTATCCAGAACAGATAATATGACCAGGGAACTCAGTATTTAATTGATGCACTCTTAATTTATTTAAATCTGATCATAATATGTAGCAAAATCTCAGTAATGATAATCAAGTTGGACAATCAGCCTTAAAGAAAAAAAGGGGGGCCAAACCTAACAAGACATTAGTTTTCTTTCCTTCTTTTTCTGCCTTAGCCTATTCATATAGTCCAAAACTTTCTGCTGTATAATCCTTGGGTTAAAATAATAATAGCAGGCTCTGTAAAGACATGTCGCTTACCATAACTCTTCACAAGGAATTCTCCAAAGGAGTTCATATTTCCTTTCCTACCACTAGCAATATGAACCCACTTTCTTTCAGTGGCAGATCGAAGCCTCACACGGAAAGAAAAGCCTATTCTGTCTGTATAAGGATTAATGGTTTGTCAAACAGAGGTCACACAAATCTCTGTTGAACATCAACATGGGAGCATCCTTGTAGGGTATGAACACCACCATATAGATGGTGCCAGTCTCTGTAACTGCCTCTCACTGTGTGCTGGCAAACGGCATGAGGACAGGTGGCAACAGGCTAAATGCTAATTAGCTTTCATGTACAGGCTGCTGTTTGGGGAGGGGGTGATGAGGAGGCCTGAGACACCTTACCATTACTTTATCTTACCCCACCCAGACCACAGCAAGGGTTTAGACCAATCTGGCCTTGGAGAGAGGAAGGATTTCTGGGGATGGGAGAAGGGAAAAGAAGCCTTTCTATAAGGTTCCTGCTTGCTTTCAAATTCCCTAACAACACAACACCCATCCTCAGGTGGACTCCTGGCTGGGCATCCATATTCCTTCAGAAAAGTTGGTTTAGTTTTCCTTCCAGGTCACTAAAGGATATCTGATAACCCAATGATTCCTCTGCAATCCTAGAGGACTCTTAAATGAAGAACACATACAATGCACTGTATTATATTTGTTACTTTACATATTTACATACAATTTGCTGTATTATATTTATGTCACTTCACATATTTACATATACTTACAAGAAACTGGCTTGCCATCTGTTCTTCTGTCCTTTTCTTACTTTCCCCATCCACTCAAGATGCACGTCTGCAACACAGATGAAACCCATCTTCTTCTGCATAATTCCAGGACTGAACCACTGTCACAGACTGCTGACTGCCCTCCTGGATACACCCTTACCTGGGCTATCTTTGCACACATCAGAGGGTGGGGGCAGGAGGGAAGAACACCAAGCCTGACTGTCCTCGGCAGATCCCAGAGCTCCCCTCCGTGATCTCAGACTAGTCATTTAACCTCCCTAAGCCCCAGCTGCCTCATCTATATATCAGAGGTAGTAACACTGCATTCTTGGTAGGATTTTCAGGGATTAGATTAATTATATAAAATATTCAAAACATTGGATGAGCATGTCCTAAACCCTGTCTAAGAAATGCTCTTGTTGGGCTGGAGAGGTGGCTCAGAGGTTAAGAGCACTGGCTGTTCTTCCCAAGGTCCTGAGTTCAATTCCCAGCAACCACATGGTGGCTCACAGCCATCTACATTGAGATCTTCCCGGGCATATATGTAGAACAAATACTGTATACATAATAAATAAATAAATAAATGTTAAAAAAAGAAAAAAGAACAAGAAATGCTTTTGCTAGAAGGCTCCTGCTTGCTTTCAAATTCCCTAACAACATTCGTCATTCTTGGAAACAGCTCAAACTCCTGGCCTTGGTCTCATCTCATTTTGCCTTTCCTTGCTCTTAGCACCCACTCTGCTTCTGATCTGGAGTACACTCCATCTGGGTTCCCTCGTGCTCAGCACTCAGTTCACAGGGCCTCCCCGTCTGTGACTCCTGATGGTACCAGCCGTCACTCAGCTACCACCTCACCAATAGTCTTCTGGCCATCACAGTGGTCACTCATTTTGGAGCTCTGAGGCCTCTGACTTATTTACCATCTCGTGCCTGGAAGTCCCTGCTCCTCCTAGAGTATGGGGATGGCATATATCACACTCAGTTCTCAACCTCTAGGACCTAGAACAGTGCCTGGTTTTATTCAGTGTACAGTGAACCCTGTGACAATGGACCGCTTCCATGGAAGGAGGGAAGGATGAAAAGTTGCAGTCTTGTGGTACACACCACACTTCTGAACCCAGATTCCCCTGCGTGGACACCTAGATCACCTGGCTACTGACAAGTGAACACCGTGTTGTAATTAACCTGTGTTGATGTTATCTGAGCTGCTTTTACATTTCCAGTCATGTTCATCACCAGGACATTCAGAAACCAATTAACAGATCTGTGAGGGAGGAGAAGAGCTGGCCATATCAAAGAGTTGGCCATCTCAATCCAACAAGGAATGACCCCTCATGTTTACTCGCGTTGCACAGCTCCCTGTGGGAACAGCAACAGTGGCCTCAAAACTATACTGCATCTTGAAATCTCCTACTGACAAACTGCCCTTCCTCTCTTCCTCAAGTGCAGACCTCAGGGGCACACCTACTGACCCTCCTGCACACTAACCTTTATCTTGTTACCTCTAGAGAAGTATTTCCCTAGAATTGCAGTATTTAAGATGCCTGTACAGGAGGAAACTGGCTCCTACCCTACCTGGACATACAGGTAGCACACTGAAAAGTCCTTATAGACCTAGCACCTTTCTTTATTCCCAGTGCCACTAGGTTCCATCTTCTGCCTGAAGTGATAGATAGCCTTATAACTGTGGCTCGCATGAAAATGCTTTTACTATCTAAGTTTTAGACTGTACTTTATAAGTGCATAAAAATCCACACATTGAAATCTGCAAGTGCTGTTCTCCTTAGAAAACAGCCATGTGTATTCTTTTCCCCTGACTCATAGGAAAGGGTTCAGAAGACATTTAAAGGATTCTTCAACTACCAACCCTGCGGAGCTGCGCTGCTCTCTTACCTCAGGCTCTCAGTAATGCTCTCCTGAATCTTTTCCAGCACCCATTCAGAGAATTCAGAAATGCACACTTCAGAGTGTTTACACATTCTACTCTCTTAGTGCACCCATAAACCAACACACACACTGACACACTCACACACACACACACTGACACACACACACACTGACACACATACTGACACACACACACACACACACACACACACACACACACACACACACACACTGACAGCAGCATTTAGGACTGCTTTCTGAGTTGCCATCTCCAAAAATTCAAGCTTCCTGGAGCTTATTGGTTTGCCCCGTGTATTCAGTATCTGCACTGTCACGGGTCTTCTGCTCAGCCACCTGTCTTGAGCCACTGCGAGCCTGGTGTAGGGCCAATCAGAGCAATGGCTAAGAAGTTAGTCTCACTGCCACCATGCCTAAAGCAAATGATCTAACAAGCCTGAGCGTGTCATCAGCAATCCCAGGTATGAAATTTGGCCATAAGACATGGTTCAATATATCAGAACCAAACAGCTCCATGAAAATCACAAATTTATGTTACAGAAGAGAGCACTAAGGTAAACAACCCAATCACCAGTCAGCATTTCAGAACTGTTTGTTGTGTTGGTCACCAATCAGACCCTATTGAAAACAAAGTGTCTTAATCTCCACTTTAAAACCTGGTCAGGAAAAGCCACAGTCAGCCAAAAACAAAATAAAATGATGCTCGGGGAAAATTTTTCAAGCATGTGAAAGACTGCTAAGAAAACCCACCTTGTATTCATGCACATGCATGGAAGAGTAGAGAAGAGGGTGCAGCCTCCAACAAGTAGAAAGACCGGACGGCACAGAAGTGAGAAGCCTGTTACCGACACTAACAAGTCCTTGAGCAAATTATCCAGGGAAACAGGAGCCTCTTCTCCTGCCCATGGGTTACTGACAACAGAATGAATCATTTCCCCTCTTGGGTTATAAAAAGCAAAACTCAATAACTCACAGGTAAAGTCTTTTCAAAAGCTCCATCATCTTAACCCTTGAAGGATTCAGTCATAAGCCACCTAGAATACCCAGGCGTCTGTGACATGAACATGCATGCATGGATAGACACACAGAGACCTTCATGTTGTGTAAATCCATAAGGTGAGAAGTTTTACATCTGCAAAGAGTGTTACTAGTGGTCATTTCATTGAGTAACAAAATTAGCAGGATGAAAGCCATCTTATTTTTAGAAAATCCAATAAATTGACTCATGTCCTACATTTTTAGAGGCTGGAAAATAACGAAAAAATAGCTAAATCAATCCTGTACAATAAAAAAAAAATCTGGATTTATCACCATCCCAGAATTCAAGCTGTACTACAGAGCAATAGTAATAAAAACAGCATGGTACTGGTATAGAAACAGACCAGTGGATCACTGGAATCGAATTGAAGACCCAGAAATGAACCCACACACCTACAGTCACTTAATTTTTGACAAAGAAGCCAAAACCATACAATGGAAGAAGGACAGCAACTTCAACAAATGGTGCTGGTCTAACTGGATGTCCACATGTAAAAGAATGAATTTAGACCCATACTTATACAAAACTGAAGTACAAAACTGAAGTCCAAGCGGATCAAAGACCTTAACATAAGGCCAGAACACTAAATCTATTAGAAGAAAAAGTGGGGAAAACCCTCGATCGAAGTCATCGGCACAGGTGACAACTTCCTGAACAGAACACCAACAGCTCAGGACCTAAGACCAACAATCAATAAATGGGAACTCATGAAACTGAAAAGCTTCTGTAAAGCAAAAGAGACAGTCATTTGAGCAAAACGGCAGCCTACAGATTGGGAAAAAACCTTCACCAACCCCACATCTGACAAAATGAAACATAAAGAATTGAAGATAATGGCAGTAGCAAAATGAAAGCCATAAGAAAAGGCAAGCACATTTCCTAGAGGTAGAGTTGAGAGTCAGAATACCCTGAAAGAAGACCACTGACATATCTAGACAGTGAGACTCAGACAGAGAGCAAAGACAAATCAAGAAGGGCTTACAAAAGCAAAGTAGGGGAAGTTGTTTGCTGGAGGAGTTTTTCTAATAAAGCTATGAAAATTCTGTACAATTAAAACTTTAAAAGTGCATTAAATATAAGGGACTAGATTTACTTAAAGGAACTAAGGTGTGATAGAAGAAACTGTAAAGGCTTCCAACACTACCAGCAGTAAAGGCTGCAGACTTGGGCTCTGGTCACTTCTGAGGAGTTAATCCAAATTTCCCAAGGACAGATGACCCTATTTGATTAAAATCGTTCTAGACTAAGATACTTTAGGGCAAAAAAAAAAAATCAAATTCATTTCAAAACCAAGTTCAACCCCAATGTTCAAAAATACTGTAAATGATAAATACAAAGGCCAACAGCTGAGTAAAGAGAGAAACTACATATTATAAAAGCAAGAGATGATGAAATAGTATCTCAAAATATTCAATACTCATTCAGTCCTGAGTCAAAAAGAGAAAGACACTTCATCAACCTGACTTAGAAACAGCATAAAAGTCAACAGCCAGGAGGATTATCATCATTCCCAATCACTACTATCCAAGAAATTGAAACGTTTTTGTTGCATAAAACAGAATTCCAGCAACTGAAAGGGAAATATCACCACTGGCAGACAGTACTGTATTCTAACCCAGAAAGCATAATAATTATTAAACAAATAAAACACTAAGAATAGCCATCCATTTGAAAATACCCAGAAATCAATAGCATTTCACATGCTTAATCACTAACTTAGCAAAAAAGTATTTAAAAAAAAAACATTGTCTTTAACATAAAACTTATTATATTTTGACCACTTATTATACATAGGTAAGAAAGCTAAGGTTTAGAATTCAATATCGTTCCCCAATTCTCCCTAGTGTCAAACTGCCATATACAGGAGGCAGGTCTAGTGATCCGAATGTAAAGTCCCACCACTATATGGCCTAGGTTTAACCTAAAGGTTACAAACGAACATGCAATATAACAGGAAAGACATACGGCCCATGCCATACAAAGAAATTAAGATGAAAGCCTTTCATCAACCATCACAAAGCATCCTACTGGAAACAAACATAATATATACCTCACAACAGGGATACTGCACATGACAAAGATGCCCATTTGCCTTCCAATAGTAAATTTGTCTCCTATAGTCCTACCTACCCACAGTCCATGGAGTTGGTATGATCTTTGTGGGAGTTATGTTTCATCTAGGAAGAGGCAATTTAATAATGTGATTAAGCAATTCATCTAGTAGCAGAAGAGTGACAGCCATCCATAGATGTTTAATCATGGGAATTTACATGTCCTTTTGAGGCTACGACAGTAATACCCTGCTTGGACCTCTAAGCAGCTCCTTGTCTGTGATACTATATGGTACAAAAGAACAAACAAATCTAGCAAGAACTGATGGGTGCAGATTCAAACGGATAAAAGAAGTGTATGGCATGGACTCTTTTGGTCCACAAACTTTTGAGTCAAGAGTCCTTATCACAGTCAGTTATATTTGTAAGAGCAACCCTCAAAAGAAATTCAACAGGTATATTAAAATCCCAAGCGTTATGAGAAGTTGCTAGTATGCACGCTCCGTGCTTGTCCCCTCTTCATCCAGAACACCAGACTGGCCCATCCTTGCAGTCTGCCTTCAGGGCCACCTCCAAAGGGAAGCTTCCCCACAGAGTTCCAGTTAGCATCTTTTGAAGTCCCTTCATTCTGCACTCAGCACCAAACATCTGTACTATGTCCTCTAATTATACACTGCCCCCCCCAGCCAAGGACCCCAAGTTCTACGTCCAGTGCCCAGAAGGACCTGCTGATGAAGGACTGCAACTCAGCTTTTAAAGCTTCCCGCAAGTTTAAGATTTCAAAACCCAGGAAACTGCCACATCAAAAGGTGATGATTTTTTGACTCTGCTCCAGCTTTTTTAAATATTATGTTTCTAAATAAGGTAAGTGGATACTCCAGAGAAGCCGCCCAAGGAAGGTCACTAGGCAGTGCAACTACTTGAGACTTGATAAATCAAATAAACAGTGAGGCCCGCAAAGGAAAGCAGAGAACACATTACAGACCCTCTTGCCTTTTTGTTTTTCCATTAAGGCACTGTTCTTGTAAACAATGAGCCCATTCAAAGGGGTTTAAAAACATCCCTGGGGGAGTGTCTATCTCCACAACCCAAAGTGTCCCTCACTCTTTTCTCGGCCTGCAAATACCAGTCTCCAAAAAAAGCCATTCTGCCAGTATTGGAAAGGGAAAACCTTTGATCAGTAGTTCCAGGAATGAGAGAAAGAGACAGACAGACAGAGAGTGAGAGACAGAGAGACAGAGAGAGAGAGAAAACCCTGATTCAAATTACTCAGGAATGCTATTGGTAGCAAAAGGGGAAGGAAAATTAAAGCCTCACAAAGACCCAATTTGCTCTAAGGTAAGACTTTCTCCTCCACAGAGCAAAAAGTGAAGTCTGAGGGGTGTTGTAACTCTTACACTTAACTGCCTAACACCACGAAATGCCAGCTTCCAAACCCAGTTCCCGTTCATTTTGGAATCACCTGCACTGGTTGCTAAGCAGGCAGCCAACATACATCAAACTCACAATACTTCTATTTCTTCTTACAAATATGAGCTTGAGATATCTCTGTCACACAGGAAAGTACTAAGCATGGTAGGATAGTTATCCAACTACCTACAACCCAGATTTAAGAAATACTACCAGAGCTGCAGTGATGGCTCAGCAGTTAAGAGCACTGACTGCCCTTCCAGGGGACCTGAATTCAATGCTCAGCCATGCACTTGATGTACCACGACTGTCTCTAACTCCAGTGCTAGGGGACTCCCCAGTTCCTCTTCAGCCTTCCACAGGCACCAGGCATGTCTGTGGTGCAGATGTGGGTGAAAACTGTGCTGGCTAGATTTTGTCAATTTGGCACTGAAGTTGTCTAGGAAGAGGAATCTCAAGTGAGAAAATGCCTCCATCAGATTGGCCTGCAGGCAAGTCTGGTTAATGACCGGCATGAATTTTCTTGATTAATGATTGCTATGGGGGAGAGCTCATTGTGAGCAGTGCCACCCTTGGGTAGGAGGTCCTGGGAGACATAAGAAAGGTGCCAGACGTGAGCCTGAGGAGCAAGCCAGTAAGCAGCAGCCATCTATGACCTGTGCCTCATTCCCTGCTTTGCTGCCCCCACCCCGTGGTGGACTGTAACTTCTAACATGTAAGCCATATAAACCCTTTCCTCCGCAGGTTGCTTTTGGTCCTGGTGTTTTATCACAGCAATAGAAACCTAAGTAGGACACAGATAAAACACCTGTACATATAAGGTAATTTAAAAGTTAAAAAATAAATACTACCAGTTTCCTGCCATGTCACTGCTTCAGAAAATTTCAAAGACATGAAACAGCTTGCTAAACTTTCTTCCAATCCTCTTAAGATATATTCCCTTTCTCCTGTTCCAGAATTTTAAGAAGAAAGAAAGAGAAAATTACTCTTGCAATTTCCTGTGGACTTCCTGCCCCCAACTGTTTGCTCATGGCACAGGACTGAGTTTTGCATTTAAGATTGCATAAAGGGGGACTGAAGAGATGCCTCAGTTGGTAAAGCACTTGTGCCTATGGACCTGAATTCAGATGCCCAGCACCCACTTAAAAAACCATGTGCAGGGCTGTAGAGATGGCTCAGTTGTTAAAAGCATTGGTGTTCTTACAGAGGACTGTGGTTCAGTTCCCAGCACCTACTCGGTTATTGTCCCTGCCGTGTAATCTTCATCCCCAAGTATTCTTCTATCACAGTAGGTATCAGATTATTGGTACAAGTTCATTTCTAATCCAGTTCACCTCCAGACTAGTGAACAAATGGATTGTTTACTTCATTCCCTCAAATATTTAGCACACTGTTCAAAGCATGGGACTTTTTCAAGACACATTTCATTTATTCAATCATTGTATGTGAGCCTCTATGTGTTTATGTGTATCGCATGCAGGTGACTGCAAAGGACACAGAGGGCATAAGATACCCTGAGATTGGAGTTAAACGAAGTTACGAGCTGCCTGATAGGGGTGCTGGGGACTAAACACAGGTCTTCCAGAAAAACAGCTAAAGCTTGTAATCACTGAGCCATCTCTCTAGTCCCACGTTAGGTATTAAAAAAAAAATATTTACTTAGTGTCTAGAGTGATAACTCAATGGTTAAGAGCACTGGCTGCTGTTCCAGAGAACCTGGGTTCAATTTCCAGAATTCACAAGGTGGTTCTAAACAGTCTGCACCTCAACTTCCAGGGGATCCATTGCCCTTTTAGGGCGTCTGTGAGTACCAGACATGTAGTGCACATACATGCATACATTAAAAATAAAACCTAAATGTACATTTACTTAAATTAATGGGAAAGTGGAGTGATAGATGGATAGATTAGAAGGTATTCAATAAATCAGCATTGTTGTCTTCCGCAAGAGGACACAGTATCAGCATTAATGTACCAAGGTTCCCAACTGGAATGTCACAAGTGAAAGTGTTTCCTTTTCTGACATTTCTCATGAATGATTATGTTACCAGTTTGTCCAGATGGCATATCTCCAGAAGTATAAGCAAAGTTAAACACAAAATTAATGGACTTAGGAAAGCAAAAAACCTCTCTTGACCTAACTAATATTAGTACATAAATAAGGTAGAACCCCAGGATACTTTGAAAACGACTGACTCCATTTATTGAGTCTTAACTAAAGATGTTTGACGATCCTAAAAAATGTGAGGTTTTTAAGGATCTACATGTAAAGGTAGACATATACTATAAATCTCTCAACAAAGAGTGGTAAAGAAACATGGTATCATCTATGTGGGAACATGTCTTTTCCTTTCACAATTTCAGCCTGTTGTTCTCGCCAGTGTGAAATGAAAGGTGCAGGAAATGGTGGGGGCATTTATTATAAGAAACTAAATATTTTATCCTCCTACAAGTAAGTCCTGATTAACATTGCACTGTAGAAGATATATCTCCCCCTAAAGACCTTTTGAAAACCTACATTTAAAAGGAACAATAAAAAATATTACACAGACGCATCATCAAGCATTCACCGCCAAAAACATTAAAAATTTATCGACAGAGATTTTGCAGATGTCAGGACCTTGGCCCTGCCAAGCCAACACCGTGTTTCCATCTTGGCCTAACTTAAGAAACTATCGAAGACTACATTGTTTTTGACATGAAGAATCCTTGATCTGTGATCCCTTTAAACTCTGTTAGTAACCTTGTGCACTCTTTGGGGGACCTATATCTCCTTTGAGACATTAGAGAACACTGGTCCTTTCTAACCAAGGGTAATGGGCAGAAAGAGAAAGAAAAGGAAAAAGAGAACAAAAAATCAACCTATTTGAATGCTGGTTGGCAGCATTTTTATTCATGGACAAAATACAATAGAAGTTTGCCACATTTTCCAATAGAAGAAATTTATGAGAGACAATTATGTAAACATATTATGATTATCACAGCCAACACTTTTGACAGTGACCTTTCAAAAAGCATTATCCCTATTTCACAAATAAGAAAGCTGAGACCCAAAAAGTTCCTTTTCTTTACCAAAAGCCCCACATGAACTCAAACCTAGTTTACTATAAAGTGCACCTTTACCCAACATAGCTTTCCACGACCTGCCCCTCTTCATGTCGTAATGCATAGCTAACCTTTCCTGAAACTCCAGGAAATAAGATATTCACCATCTATTAGAAGCTAGCAATAGCTACAGAGCTAAATTAGAAACAGGCGGCAACTACTCTACTTTTAGGCCTTATGACATCACCAACGCCAAGGAACAGTTGCCACCTAACAGAGAGCAGAATACAGCTGAAATAAGGAAGGCCCCTCACTTAAAGAAAGTCCTAAGTGACAGATAAATATATCTGCTTATATAGGAAGTGCAGGCCCTGCACTTCCTATATAAGCAGATATATTTATCCCTCTCAGGTCTCTGAGGTGGTTGAAGAATAGACAGCTAGAGTCTCATAGTTAAATTTTGAGTTGTTTAGGAATCAAGAGGGTGTTATAGATCTAAGAAGATACTCTTAAAAGTGTGTTGCAAGTTAGTATGAATGTTGAGTCAGATATAGACCTTTAAACTCATGGAGATGGTTAGATAGTAGAATGTTAAAGTCAGGGGCCAAATATGTATAAACTGGACATTGGGAAGGTATACTGGGCCATTTAACTCTCATAAATGTGGCATATTTATATCTGTTGTTTTGTATAATACTTACTGTTATAAGAGAAGGCACCATCTGTTGGACTGAAAGGGGAAACTTCTGGGGGGAAGAGGGTGGATGGGAGGGATAGGAAGGGGGAATAGGGAGGGGTTTGTGACTGAGATGTAACTTGAAGAAAAAAAAAATGAAGTGTTTAAAAAAAAGAAAAAGAAAGTCCTAAAACAGTCCCTTTCTAGAGAACTCAGCAATCAGCAAGTGGAGGCCTGTTTCTTAATGTTCAAACTACAAAACCCAAATCTCATTTCTTACAGAACAGAGAAAGCTGAGCAATGGGCAACCTGGAAACCACTCACAATGAGTACTCATCACTCAGTGACAAAACTGGAGCACAGAGCCCCTACCAAACACACACAGAAAGATGATGGGACTTTGAGCACATTTAGAATTTGCCACCTGGCAATGTTCTTTCTGGTTGTCAAAAGGAATAGTTCTCAACTTCCTTAACTAGAGGCCATCTTGGCTTCGGCTGTCCCCGCCATGACAGTAAGCAGCTGCCCACATATTCTGCACTGAAACAAACCATGTCAAGTGTCCTGCATGAATCCCTAAAGATTGTGCATGTCATGGAAGGCTACACTGATACTGAAGGAAGCCAAGCACTGGCAGTTAATACAATCGGGAGGTGGGGAGCAGAGAATGATGCTGGCTGGTGAACAGCAGTGCAGCTCTCCAAAAGCTTGGGCACATGCATCTACTCTGTGAATGTCACCGTGGAGCCACCTTAACACTAAGCAGAGGCATTTATTCTCTAAAAGGAATGAAGACTCTCCTAACTTCCTCCAAGCATGCCTACAGTCCTTTTCAGACTACGCATTCACTCAACAGGTCTGCCCTAATCCTTCACTGACCCAGCATCTACTCTATGCCCTGAGATCTCAAGGGATGGTGAAAGGTGAATGTTTAGTTTTATATCCTGAGGGGAGACTGACAGTGAAAAGCCAAAAAGTCTGCTGCAGAACAGTGACTTCTAAACGTGACAGGAAGCTCTACCCATGAAATCTCAGCAACATGGCTGGTTATTAACAAGATTTGAACAATGGCAGCACCAGGATGACAAGCCAATATGGGTGGGGGAAATTTCATGGCCCCCGTCCGTAGATGAAGAGCTATAGGAAATTAAAGACTACTGGAAAAGGGAGAATCACTCTCCCCAGGGATGAGCCCACAAATGGTTATCCAGTACCAAGTAGTCAGCCCTAAAAACACACACAAGCAACACTAGACAGACCCAGGAGGTTGCATTAATATATTCATTTGTATAAACATATATATGTAACAATATGCACATATATATGTAACAATAAACAAGAAAAGGGTGCCATGAATTTGAGGGGGGCTATAGAAGATATGGAAGACATTAAAGGGAGAGAAGAAATGAGAATACTAGAAGACCTTCAGAGTGACCACTTCTAACCAAAAGAAGAGGAAGAAAAGAAAAGCACAATGGGAAGGAAGTGCTGGAGGAGGGAGAGCTGCAGAGAGCATTGGGAGGCTGAGGCTGGATTACCCAGAAAGCACCAAAAACAGCAAGCATGGGAGGAGGCCCAGTGCAGTGTGGTAGTCTGAAGGCCATTGTCACTTGCGCAGGCAGCAGCCCTGAGTTGTCTCACCTGCAAGTGCTGAGTCCCAGGTATGGAAGAGCTATATCGCTGTTCTCATGCTGTTCTTCTCTGAAGACACTCTACCCATCTCATGCTTTGGCAAAATCTGGAATTCAAGGCCTTCTAGGCAAACACCTGAGGCCTTTTTAAAAACCTCAAAACTATAAAGGGGAGTTATTGATTTCTAAATCTAACAAAACTCCTAAAAATAATTTTAAAATCTTAAGGAATAAAAATAAATAAAACCCTAAACTTTAGTACATTCCTATGATATAACTGTGATACCACCTTGATACAGACAGACAGACAAAAGAGACATACACATATTAATTCTCCTGAAGGAAAAAAAATTAAATGGCTGCGATTAGGAAAACTGAAATGAAACACAAGCAATAATGTCAAAAATACACAGCACAAAATTCTCAAACTTCTCTGAAAGCCTTTTTTCTTAAACTAAGAAAGAGACTAGGGCTATCTCACTGCCAGCTAGAATGAGCAAGCATCTTTATTGCTAAACTTGCAGCAATGATAGATAACAAATGGCATCACAGAGCAGCTGGTCAAGAACCAGAAAGGAAGGAAGAATATGCGCAAATGCTGGGAACAGAACTAGGAAAGCGCCAGTGACACATATGAAAGACAGCAGTGCTTTGAAAGCGGACCAAGCTTGGTCCAAATGTTAGATGTGGTTTCAGCTACTCACCACAGAGTTTGGTTACTAACGTCTCAAAATTTCTGAAAATGATCTTCAGGCCTGTAGTCTGCTTGAGAACAGATGAAAATTTTCCATTGTTGATACACGGGCATAGTATGCAAGGTAAATAAGGAGCATTGGGCAAGATAATATTTCTAATGAGTCTACAGAAAGCACATTAAAAGCCCATTAGATCAGGCATGGTGGTGCAAGCCTTTAATCCCAGCACTAAGAAGGCTGGTCTACACAGGGAGCTCCCAGGCCAGCCAGAGCCACATATAAGGCACTGTCATGTGTGTGTGCATAAACACACACACACACACACACACACACACACACACACACACACACACA
>CAJQZJ010033718.1:1064640-1096468 GCA_907164525.1 Lophiomys imhausi
ACACACACACACACACACACACACACACACACACACACACACACACACACGAACTCTGAATGACTTATATATACATTTGCTCAATGTGAGGAGAATAAGGCCATGCCTCATCTCCCATTCCGTACAATTGCCTCACCAACAAGTTTCTGCACCCAAACTAGCAGGTGGGTAATCCACCTCAACCACTCACTTTCTTGTATAAAGTGAGAAGCTTGAGTCAGTTTGTTTACAACTGAGTTTTTATAAGGGATGGCTGCCACACACAAGTAGACAGGTGGGTAACAACTGTGTTACACATATCTGTGTGTACTCTTTCCTTAGCCGTGGAACTAGACAATAAAGACTATGCAGGAATCACACCAATTATTATGTGATGCTAATCTGAGACTAGGAAGAAAATATTAATAAAGATAAATACAAAAACATACAGTTTTTTTTTTACATGACAAAACAAGTCATTTTGAGCACAAAGTGCCAGAAACACAACTTGGCAGGATGGGAAAGGATGCCCAGGGCCACAGTTTCCTGAAGTCTCAACCAGCTACAGAATACAGGATACTCTGTATGTCGATGGAAGTGTACTGCTGAGCTGTATGCACACAATGCCACATGGGTTACTGTGTAGTTCCAAAAGGAACCTTGTATAGAAGTGTGTGTCCAGGCTCAGTGGATACCCAAAGCCAACCACCCAAGAAGGTAAAGAGACCTCAGGGCCCTGTTCTTCAAATACTAAAAGACAAATACCTGGGGATAATTAATTGGCATTAGAGACTGGAGAGATGGCTCAGTCGTTAAAAGCTACACCTGCTCTTTCTGAGAACAAGAGCTCAGTTCCCAGGGCCTGTATCGGGGCTCACAACTGCCTGTGACTCCAGGGATGTGACATTTACCCTCTTCTGTCCTCATAGACACTGCTAACTCACATGCATAAGCCTACATAAAGACACACGTGTACATTTAATGTATTATTTTTTAAAGAATTGGCATTAATTTGGATGTATCCAAGAGGTCAGTAAAATTGCCTATACTTTCCCATGCCTACTGATGTTTTTTTTTTTAACTTAAGACTTTTATTAGCAGGTACTGCAATTTATTGACTTTTTCAGGCCAAGAGGGTACAGACAAATTGTAAACTTGTTAAAAATTATAGATGAAGTTCTTAAAATTTTCAGCCTGACCTGATGTGAAACAATTTCAAATTCTAGAGAGTTATACTGGGGGCAAACTAGGCGTCTAAAAAAATTATCAGGAAGCAGAGGCAGGTGGATCTCTGTGAGTTCGAGGCCACCCTGATCTACAGAAAAGATTCCAGGACAGCTAGAGCTATACAAAGAGAAACCCTGTCTTGAAAAACAACAACAACAAAAACTTTATCATTTCCAAAAAAAAAAAGGCATCTTTAGGTAAAAATATTAAAACCCAACGCTGCACAGACAATACAGAGCTCTAGTGGATCTGGTCAATGGACAGAGGCAAGTGCAGGTCTTTTTCTCCAACCTTCTTCACTTCGTATAGCTGGAATGTCATATCATTTCTTGTCAGATGACTAAACTGGTTAACAGTAGTGACAAGACACTAAGCTGGTAATTATCCAACCTAGTCCTACACAACCTTGGAACAGTACAAATTTTCAGCTAGTGGATCCGCTACTTTTGTCTCTGGGCATCTGTGAGAGTAGCTAAAGATTCATCACTGTCAGTACCGAACTAGCTACGGACCTTGGGTCTCATCTTGATGTTCCTTGTCCTCTTCATTGCCGTCTTCCTTAGGCTGTCTTTGGAGAGGAAGTCCCATGCAAAATCATGGTCTATAGCCCAAGATATGTCCTGCCTCACTGATCTACCTTGCTAGCCTGGTTGTCTGCAGTCTCTGCCACTTCACCCTCCTCAGGACCATATTCATAGGGTCTCCACCCTCCCCTGTGAATCACTGGTATTGCTGGGCCTGCCCTTCAGGAGCACACCCCAGTCCATATCCCCCGACTCTCACTATTCTGATAACTCTTCGAGTAATGAATTGTGTGAGCGCCCCTATCACACAGGTGGTATCTATAATGGTTACAGTTTGCTGTGTATTTACTGCCTTGAACTGGGAACTCCACCTGTACCAGTAGTTGCCTCGGCTTCTTTTTCTCCTTCAACGTAAAACTCTAGCCTCTCTATCTCATACCCTGTGAAGATAACCCCTGCAGTTATCCTTCCCTTTGGCAGTCTGGTCTACAAATACATCCTGTTGATGTAACCATAACAACTTCTTATACTGAAACATTTTACTGTTCTCAAGACACTCACTGCAATGACTCTCTTGTCCCTGCTACAGTCACCACAAATATGAGGCCTATTATACTAGCATGGTAAAATAAGGCTGAGGCCAGAGACAGCGGCTGAGTCTCATAGCGTGCTCATGGCTACAGGGACAGTGACCAACCTGCTAGTTCAGCCTTAGTGGTAGTGAGACTGGCTGGGACCAGCTGGGTCTCAGTCTAGGTGGCGGTAAATGGAACGAGCTGGCTTTCAGCCGCCATGATGGTGATTAGGGCCCTGCTGTGTGTGTCTTGGCTTTCATGATAGTGACCAGCCTACAGTTACACCTGTAGGGATGATGATCAAAGTGGGGTGCAGTAGCCATAACTCCTCCAGAAATGTGATAATAAACTAAGCCACATTGTAGGCACAGTGGGGGGGGGGGATTGGGGATTGTGAGGACTCTCTAGAGTCCACCTTCTGCTCCTGCTACCAATCAGCCCCCGATTTTAAAGTGCTTTTACAGGAAGCAGGGCAAAGAGGAACAGATGGTATTGAAGTTTTGGGAAGGTGTACTTTGCCTCACACAGGAAGAATGCTCTGCCTAGAACTGACTGGAAAAAGAATGCTGCACTTCCCTGAGCACTTCTCTTCTGAGTAAAGGCGACAGCACACTTTTCAGGACTCTGATCGGTGAGTGGGTTTATACACACACAAAAGGGCAGACTCCAAGACTGATGAAATCTCTTCAGTCTCCAGGAGACTTGTGTTAAAAAGAATTATCTGCCAGGCGCATGTGTGTGCCTACATATTGGTATTCCTGCCCACTGAAAAAGAAAATACACCTCTGATAAAAGAGGGGGGTGGTGAGTGTAGCACATATTACACATACTATTTAATATTAGAAACAGTAAGATACAGAATTCAAAGTCTGCAAAACTCATCAGGTGAATGTCCCATCACGTTGGTAGACACTTAGGCTGTTCCATTTCCTGGCTGTTAGAGATAATGCTATAATGAACATGGGGTATGGAAGTCTTTCCATAGACTGGTTTGATATTGTCTCTTTTTGTCTTCCACTCTCCCAGTGGATCATATGCCAATCCCTGAACACCCTCTCCACTGTCACCCACTGCAACTGAAGGGCTTTAAAGCAAATGCGATCTCATCACTCCCCGATTCCTACTCTGCTAAGAATGGAGCCCACCCTCTTTAGTGCTGCTTAATGGGACTCCACACTTTGTCCTCGATATGTTTCTAACCAGCCCTGTACAAACTCAGCTCTGACCATTGCAGACCTAAAGCATTTGTCTTTCTGCAATGATCAGTGCCATCCCTAATTCCAGGTTGTTGCTTATGTGGCTGCTCCTATTCTGAATGTCTTTCCTCTTCATTTTATTCTCTCCCCAGTTCCTGGTCCCCACTCCTGTCAGCCCCTGCCTTCACTGATAACATGCAAAGACACTAACTTGTGCAGTACTTCTTCTGTGAAGCTTTCCTTGGCCCTCTAGAGATATCACTTACACTGCATGAGTGTATAAACAAGCTATGCTTTGGCTATTAACTCATCCAATTACACACATCTTGAGAGGAGACTCCACATTTTACTGACCTAGGCAATCATGTACAGTGTACAACACTTAGCACGGTCTTACGGAGTTTGTTGACCATGATAACACAGCAGTAAAACTGTGCCTTGTGCTTACAAGCTTGCCTGTAAGTCAGAGAGGTGTTAGAAAGATATGATGGCCCAGGGTTTGCTACATTTTCTTTCCCTGCACTCTGTCCACAGCCTCTTCCTTTGTTGTATTCTGACCATGCTAAAGAAGAAAAGGGTCTTATTAGATAGAAATCCCCTGAGCAGGGTCTAGACATGAAAAGTTCCATTGTATGTGTGATTTCCCTGAGACACTCCTGTGGAGAAAGAAGGAAGTTCGAAGTTCTCTGAGGGCTGGCAAGTCTTCACTACTTATTGGCATGGCTGTGGTGAATTCCTATCTCCCCAGACAAAAGACCAACCAAATGCTAGATGATCTGGAATAAATAGGAGTCATGTCTCTCAATTATTTCCAAAAGCTTAGAGCAGACTGTAGGCCAGCTTTCAAGGGAAAGGTTGAGACTTAAGAACACACTGCAATTATACCTTGGATGGCAATACACCCTACCTGCAAAGGGTTAGATAGCATGCTGTTTGGGAGTCTCAAAGACATGTGTGATCCGCCTCTTCATAACATTATAATCACAGCAACACATCACATACAGAGCTGAGGCCTCATCACTCACATAAGCTTTTGTCAACTTGGCAGTTACCTGTTCAATCTTAAGACTAGCATCCCCACGTCGCTAGCTTACTAAAGTCACCCCAAAACTAGAGAAAGTTCAGTTCTAACAATCCTTTGGCCTTATTTGTTGCTCCCAATATAACTCCAACAGTGAGAAAGCCTCAACATGTCGCCCATGCCTGAGAGATCTTAGGAAGAAAGCCAGGATAACAGGGCAGCCACTGTGAACTGATAGAAATGCAGCATGGAAGAGAGAGGCTGGGGCAGGGTCACATTTTCCTGCGAATACAAGCCATTCGCTTCAGACAAAGTGCTTACCAATGGACCTAAAACTTTCAAGACAGATGAGAGAAAAGTAACCCTAAATTATTTCCAGAATATGTTAAAATATGAAGGGTGCAAACATAGGGAACACCTGGAAGGTCTTGCCAGCATTATTTCTTATGTACTTCCTTATAAGTGGCCTTCAGAAATAAATATATGAATTGTTGTGAAGGCAGAAGGTTGACACCAAAGACACTATGCATTTGTGTGGCTCTGACGTCTGCCTAGGAAAAAAGCAACTATGTGTACATGTGGCAGAAAGCAACCAAGACTATTTCCTGTAATAAAGTCTACAGATGCTTACTATTTTCCCAACAAAACCTCAGAGGTACCTTGGAATGGTGACTGTTCTAGAGAGTAACATAAACATTTGGGTACCCCACCCCTAGACTTAATACATGTTAATATTAAGCCAGATTTGTTAAAAGTACTATTCTTTAAAGAAATAAAATAGGACAGGTATAGTTGAGCCCTCCTCCTCTTACTTCCTTTCAACTCTTCACAGATATAACTGTTCCTGATGTTGAGTACATGTATACTTGTTTTTCTACTTTTACTATATGTATAGGTGAGTAAACATGAATTCTAAAAAAGTGTTTCTGAAGTGTAACTAAATTATAGTCATGAACTATGTGAAAGGGGAAAATAGCAAAAGACATATGCACACTCTCAAACAAAATATATTCCATATACAATATCTGAGAGGGTACAGGACTGACAAAAGAACAATTAGACTGATCAACAGAATTAAATAATTCAGAAAAGGCAGCGCAGTGATGTGTCAAGTACCAGATAAAGGCTGCATTTATTTCACCAGTGGTAGAACATCTGGTAAACATTATACCAAAGAGCGATGACCTATCTATTACCTATCTGTCTACCTATCATCCCTCCACCTATGCAGCAGATTTCAACAGCCATCTCACCAAAAGAATGTATACATGGCCACTAGCAGTTTTAAAAGGTGATTAAGTCCTTTACTTATCAAGGACAAATTAAAATCACAACCAGTTAGTGCTGCAAGGACAACAAAAGGGCTAAAATTAAAAATAAGTAATTTTGGTGAGGATGAACAGCAAGGGTACAGACCCACTCAAGAAAACTGGTAGGTAGCATCCATGAAGCTAAATATGCGTACAAGGACACAGTAACTGAATTCTTCTGTCCACACCAAAGGAGACATGTCAGCTCTACCAAAAGACAGGCATCTGAGAGAACATGTTCCTAACAAGCAAGCACTGGAAACCTTCCAAATGTCCACCAGTGTCAGATGAGCCAAAAGCCTGTGCTTCTCTCTTGATCTCTGAACTGTTTTCATTGCGTACTCACTTTGGGAGAACTCACCAAGGAGCTCACTTTCATTCAGCGCACTTGTATACCATACTTCAATTAAAATTTTAATGAACAGTTGAGGTTTTAAACAATCATACTCATTAAAAGATATTTCACTGATGTTGGTATCTTTAAAAACGTTCATTCACATAAACAGCTGGACAGAAATGCAAGCTGATACATTTCTTGAAGCTAATTCAGTAAAGTGTACTCAGGGAACAAGAGATTTGTTGAGAATGATTTTCACACCATCATTATTCACTGAAGGGAAAAAATATATAGCCAAAGACGGGGAACTCTCATAGTCTTTAGAGGAAATCAAGGATCAATACGAGCAACACAGAGCACCCTAGGGTGAACAGGTGCCTGGCAGTCGGGGTGAAGAAAGAGGTTCATGGTCTTTCTCAGCTCTCTGGAGGTTCCATTTCTCACAGAGGCTTCCTAAAATGAATTATTGTAGTGACTGAAGTAATGAGAAGAGCAGCCCTTCTGCAGGTGTCCCTGCAAGGAGTGGCTCTGGAGGCTCTCCCGAGCCGCACAAAGGCTGATGCCTAACTGTTTCACTGCGGTGCTGTGAGGTCTGGTCCTTGCCTATGAATTCCTGCTAAAGGGTTAAACAGAAATAAAAGTTACTTCAGAGGGTCACAGTTTAGGGGTCCTGTAATCAAACTTTGTTGGTTTTGTTTCCTTTTTCACTCCAAAAACTTTAAAGAAACTAAATAAATTAGCAACACAGAAGTTTGCAAAGGCTCTAAGTAAAGACATAATGAAGTGTAACTGCAAAAAACGAGATGCCAAATCAAGATGCTCTATGAAGATGTTCAAGGAGTCTAGAAGAGGGGCTAGGGCCGGAAGTCTCAGTCACACTAAGTTACCATGATCCTTCTGGCCTACAAGCAGACACCAAGAAGATGAGTGCGGGATGCCAGCACAGTGAGGGATGGCACCAGGGCTACAGAGAAACACAGCTCCCAAGCAGGAGGGAGCGACAGCACACTGCAGTCATCTCCACAGGAGCCAGAACTGGGGGAAATCTCTCTGGATTTGTCCCTGAAACTGACATCTGGAGATTATCTTTCAAAACACCCAAATTGTTTGATTTAACAATGCAGCGGTCTGTTTTGTTCTAAACAAAATCCTACGTGATTTTCAGGCTGAGATGGGCCTATACATGGGGTTTATACTGCTCAACTTAAAGAGAATTCTAAAATACTTTTTTAAACTGAAAATTTATTAATTTATTCTCCTCAAGCAGTTCCTACACACCTGGCATCTTTCTTGTTATTCTATGTTCTTCAAAATTCTTTTGGAATTAAAGTGACTGTCACTGCAACAGAAGGTTGGAGGCAAAGAGTTCTTTTCATCTGTGTGACCAGGTCTCTCGTTTTTAGAAATAAGTGATGTCCAAGTATGAGTCTCCTGAATTCTTAATAAAGCATCCTGTACAAAGTTAGCAGGGCTACACCACTGTAACACTGTACAGACGTAAGATTCAACTTCATGTTCCCTAAAATCAGGGAGGCTCTCTTCTCATAGGTGATCAAACAGCATTTCTCATCACTCAACCAATATTTTCCTGGAGAAAAATCTAGAAGTACCTGGTGCATTTGGTAAAAAAAAAAAAAAAAAAAAGTCATAAAACTCCTTAAGGTCCCAGGAGGTTGAAGAAAAGGGGGAAGGTTCCAAAGGGTTCCCCCAATATTTGAGGCCTGTCCATAAACTTCCAGGATAGTGAATGCAAACCCCATGCTATAAAAACGTCTCACCTCTCAGACATTTCACAGCAGTGCTGAGGTTAACGCTGCCCGAGTCAGTAGCACTTGTTCATGGCTAAAGGAGTTGAGCTTTCCTAGACTCAGAAGCCTGTGACTGCATGAAACAGAACTTCTGTAAAAGGTTAACTATTCTTTTTGGTTCTCTAAGCACGTGTAATCTCTCAGTTCTAAGACAAAAATTTTCCAAGTTAAAACAAAATACAAAACCACACCAATATATAACTGTATGCGTAATTGGTACTTGTGTCACTAATATGCCCAACCATTCTGATGTTTCCAAATTTAATTACTTTATTCCAGTCCCCAGTCCAATTATGAAAAAATAAAGAGGAAAATGAGCTTGAAAATGAGAGGCTAAGCATCTGCCTCATTCTTCTAAAGTAGTCATTCAGTTCCCAGCACCCATGTCAGGTAGCTAAACTCTCACTCCAGCTCCAGGGAGTCTGATGCCCTTTTCTGGGCTCCATGACCACTGCACTCACACACACATTCCTCCACACAGACACAAGCATGCACATAATCTTAAAATGATAAAAATACATCTTTTAAAAAAACAGGAACTCCAAGTAGAAGAAAAGCATCGAAGAATCTCCAATGTGAGATGGTTGAATTAGTGGCAAGCCTATCTCTTGACATGTAAAAACTCCTTGCTTCAACTGCAGACAGACTGCTGTCCAAAAAGGACAAAACTTGGTAGCAGGGAAGTCGACAGACTAGCTCTGCCAAGACAGGGTAGGTTAGTCCTTCACAATCCCTGCTCTACAATAAAAGTCTGTCAGAGAAACAGGACCAAAAGGCTGAAGACTGATGCTGGAATGTATGGAGAGAAAATGGGAACTGTCCAGGTACTGGTTTGTCATTTCTTAGTATTGGAAGCTGCAGGCCCTGCACTTCCTATACAATCAGATATATTTATCCTTCTCAGCTCTCTGAGGTGGTTGAAGAATAGACAGCTTGAGTCTCATAGCTAAATTTTGAGTTGTTTAGGAATCAAGAGGGCGTTCTAGATCTAAGAAGATGGTTATAATAGTGATGCAAGTTAGTATGAAAACTAAGTCAGTTATAGAACTTTAAACTCATGGTGATGGTTAGAAGGTAGAAGGTTAAAAGTCAGGGGCCAAATATGTATGAACTGGACATTGGGAAGGTACACCGGGCCATTTAACTCTCATAAATGTGGCATATTTAATTCTGCTGTTTTGTATAGAATTTACTGTTATAAGAGAAAGAACCATTTGTTGGAATGAAAAGAGAAGCTGTTGGGGGGGGAAGAGGGTGGAAGGGTGGGACAAGAAGGGGGAATAGGGAAGGGTTTGCGACTGAGATGTAACTTGAAAAAAAAAAAAGTACTTATTAAAAAAAAAAAAAACAGGAATATCACCTCATACTATACCAAGGAGTCCCAGCAATAATAAGCAATAGCCACTCTTAGTAATTTTTCTGCTGAGCCACTGCACACTGCCAGGCCTTTCTACCTCTGCATTTGTCCAATATTTAGCAATAAGTATGTTGAGGTACATATGAATACAGATGAGAGGAAGAGAGACAGTATATGGATAGACAGGCAGACAGATAAATTTATACACATCTTTTTCTCTTTGAGTTCCCCTCATCCGCTTTATGGGTCAAACTAATGGACATTCTGATTTTGTGTAAAATAGATCAAAGAAAATGCTTTGGATTTACGTGAAAAAGTTTCCCATTAAGATGGTAGCTATTTTTTTTTTTCAAACTTGATTCTTTTTAATTGTGGAAAAAAGCCCAAGGCTCTGTCAAGGGCACATGTTTCCTATAAATCAAAACATAAATAAATGTAAGATTATTTCACTGGGCATACATATGGTTTTTGCTAAGTAAACTCTATTTATAAAACACTATTAGCCTACACAGGAACTGCTGTCAACGTTTATAAGAAATGAATTTTTTTAATTAATTTTATTTTATGTGTATGAGTGTTTTGACTACATGTATGCATGTGTAGCCCATGCATGTGATGCCTAGAAGTCAGAACAGGGTACCAGACCCCATGGAATTAGAATTACAGATGGTTCTGAGCCCCCATGTGTGTGCTAAGGACCTAACCTGGGTCCTCTACAAGAGTAACAAGTGCTCTTAATCCTGAGCCATTACTCCAGCCCCAGGAAAGAAACTTTTCTACTGCTATGAAATTTGCCAGGACTTAAAAACAATCCTAGGCATATTTGGTTTGGGTTACTTGGTTTTTGTTTTGTGTTTCAGACAGATTTGTCTTAAAAATGTAATGTGAAATGGGTCATTGTGTATCTTCTAGTTCCTGGATGCTTGGAAGAAATCTTCAATTGAAGATTTCTGCTATATTGCCAGGAAGTATTTACATTGTTGGAAGGCCCATTACCTTATGCCACTGTTCTATTCCTGTAAGGCTCTCTTGATTTATAGGCAAAGATCTAGTCCGAAGACTATATCACTGCTGGTAGAGTAAAAGCTATTCTGCCAAAGGGGAGTCTCAGCCACTGCCACTTCATTCTCAGTGGCCACCTGCATTATCTTCTCTCAAAGGCTCATTTTAGCTCTGTTCTCCTCACAGAACTGGACTATAAACACACTTTTAAACCCTGCTCAGAATGAAAAGCTTCCTGGGAAGGGAAAAATGTTTCATGCAGGAGTGTACCAAGAGTCCTTGACAGTCTAGAGCCAACCATGAAAGGTAACAGTAACCTTAATTAAATGAAATTTTCCATTTTCCATTTCACTCTTCTTTCTTCGGTCTAAAACTGACCTTTTCCCTATGGTTTTACCATCAGTCTCTGCTGTAGGTGGCGCTAAGCCAGTGGCTATGGTGCAGTTGGGAACAGTTCTACTGAGGCCTCTACCTTGCTTGTTTGCTCCCTTTCAAGCTGCATCTTCCCCTAATGTCCACTTTGTCTACTCTTGGCATGAAATGTCAAAGAAAAGTCACACAAAGAAATGAGTTATCCTCTCAAAAAGCAAAGGGGAAATGTTACGCAGGTCCCAGAAAAATAACTCAGAGGATTTAAAATTCTGCATATGAAACACTTAAATTTCAAAATCAATTAAAACTTTTAAATCTTAACATGTACCTATCTATATACAACTAAACTGCTTTAGAGACAAGGTAAATGTCTCCACTCCCAAATGCCTGCCCCAAATTGCCCACAGAATTTCAAGTTGCTTCAGCCAATTCATAGGCACAATATTTCTTAACAGTATATTTAAAAGAAAAGTTGCTTATAAAATGTGATCATGGTTTCCATAAGCTTAAACACAGTGGCAGGGCCATGAGTGTACCTCTATGGTACACTTTCACAATTTTGCTGGTTAAATGCTGTAATCCTAAATAAGCCTAATGGTGGACACGAATGAATTTGAAATTATAAGGAAAAGCCGAATTCTCTAGAACTTCTAGTCCTAATCAATCACTGGAGATCAGTGACATCATTGATGCCTTTGATCACAGATCCTCTTTCAAGCTGGGATGGGCTGCATTGATCCTTGCTGGCACAGAGAAAGGAGAAACACCTAAGAGTACAACCCACCGTGAAACCAGAGAAGCCAACAGTACCCCTTCCCCTCCTTCAGGACAGACAGAAAGGACATTCCAGGGCCGCCCAACCCCAAACAATAGAGCTCCCTCATTAAATTCAAGCCTAATTCCCTCAGACTAGGAGTCTCAGAGTCCTTTAAGAGAGGAAGGGATGCTAAGCTACTTTTCTTTCAAAGAGCCTAGGTTATGAACCCCCGTGTTTCATCTTCTTAGCCAATAATACACCTACCAAGGACTATCCCCTAAAGCCCTCCTGTGGAGGAGGCAGCCTGTGGAAATGTGTTTTGCTATTTTCCCCATCTCAAAGCATTTATTATATAATGCAGAGCCTCCATTTCTACTTAAAGATTTTTACTTTATGAAAACAGTACTATTTTTTAAATCAATTTTACTGTATTTTTTTTTTACTTCATGAATTGTTTAGTAATTCTACCTGGACCAAAAAGAAAGCTCTTGAATATAGTGTTGGTTTAGACAAACCTCAACACTTGAGCTGCTACCCAAATGCCAACATCCAAAATGCTTACTGAGGAAATGAAAAGTTTAACTGACCCTTACTTACTACTTCAGCCCCACTGCTGTTTGTTCCTCTCCCCTCCTTGTTTGTAATAGAGTCTAATTGAGCTTCAGGAATGCTAGTGGAATGTAGTTTATTAGCTCCCTCATCAGGTGATCAATGATTTCATTAATAAGACAGATAACAAAACTGTCATATCATCGGCACTGTTATGAAAGATGGGCCTAGCTTCCTGCTCCATTTTCCAAGGTCTAGGGTTCTCTGTGGCAGCTCTGAGTCCATTCAATATTTTCCAGCGACAGAGAAAAGTGAAAATCCATTTTGAAACCAATTTCAATTAGGATCCAGAAGCTGTTATCACAGATGTCGCAGAATGGGCCCGTAAGTGGAAATGTCGCCTATCCATTCTGAAATGAAACCTTATCAGGAGCTACAAAGATGGCTGGGGACAGCCTATCTGTAAATTACTTTTCGTCCTGTGTTAACTCAGCCTTAGCTCTGTCACATGGAATTCTTTCTATCCACTAGTAATAATCTGGTGACTAAGTAGACACGGCACCCCAACAAAGTCGGGCAGGGCCGCCCTCTTAAACATGGGTATGGGTGCACATACACTGAGGCCTGCAGGCCTGCAAAACAATAGCCATGCTTTCACTGGTAGAATTCAAAGTTTATTATGGGAAATAAAAGAAGCCCATCTCCACCCATTGCATTCCTAGTGATTCTTCAATTGCAAACTCCAAGGCTCCGTCATTTCATTAATGCAGCACCCAAGTCAGGAGGCTTTTCTCTGGCATCTCTCAGTCTCCTTTTAGCAAATTATCCCATGACGGCGGATTTATTCAGTCAAAGACCTCGGACTTTGAGAGGCAACAAAAGAATCAAGAGACTTTCTGGTCCACCTGCCTGGCGAATGATGAGGCAGGGAAAAGTCTCCCCCAGAGAAACCAATCAAACCATTGTGTGGCACAGTCAGACCTTTTCAGCTGTCAAGTCGGAGAGCTGAAGAGATGAAAAGAACAGGGACCGAGCTACCATTTACAGAACCATGTGGGAATGGTCTCCGAAGATTTCATAATTAGGATGGAACTCAACTTTCTACAGCAGAAGGGAGAAAAGAAGAAAGAAGAAAGAGACCAAGAAGAGGAAAAAGTCAAAGAAAGGGTGGGGGAGTGTGGGCAAGGAGACAAAAATTGCAGGTTTGGGGATAACTTTATATAAAAATTTCCCTACCTGAGATGAAGCCCTATCTATAAAAGCAAAGGAGAAAACTTAAGATGCTTCCAAAAATAAAAAGGAGTCTGGGGGCAAGAAGAAAGAGAGGGAAGATATTAGTCCACTGGTTTAGCAAAGACTTTGCTATTTTTCTTCTGGGTCGTAGCTGTGTTAAATAAATATTAAGATTCTAATTTTCTCATGCAAATAATTCAAAGTAACAAAAACAACAACAAAAAGTCCTTATCAATATGACTGCCTGTAATTTTCAACATAAGGTGGAATTTTAAATTGGCTCAAAATACACCTTGTCTGTGATCTCAAAATGAATCAAGCTGACAGATACTAGGAAGTGTGTCTCTCAACAGTTTGTAGTAACTTGTGAAAAAATTAAAAAGAAGTGGAAGAGACCAAGAGTAAATTTTACTCACAGGCCTAAAAGACAGACTTTGTAAAAACATGAAAGAAACACAATTTCCAACAAGCACTGCAGTTTCTACACTTCCTATTATTGCCAGTGACTCCACCAACTTTAATAATTAGGAAGCTGAGTTTAAAGTCCAAATATGTGTTCAAATTTAGGGGAGGGGACACTATGCTGCCTTGACTGTGGTCATGGTTAATTGACCTGGATTTGTGCAAAGTCATGGAAATGATCACCACAAAGAGTGATTTTCACCGCAGAAGAACATAGGGAATAAGTGTAAGCAGACACAGGTGTATGAGGAAGCGCATCCATGCACACAGTGAGATTCTGTAGCACCACTCTGCCTCCTACAAGCTTCTAGGGAAAGGAACCACCTCTGCCTGGGTGCAGTGTCAGACTGGTGGGAGGTGGGAGGTCACTAACCACCTCCCGGAGGGATTTTCCTCCCACAATTGGTCTCCTGCCCCTTGAGCTTCCACTATTTGGTGGTTGTTTCTGATTCTGACCAGTGTGTCTCTGAAATATGAAATGTCCACACCACTTGACTACAGCAGTCACAGGTAACCCAGGGACTCTCTGAGAGCAGACGCATGCGCTTTGTTCTACAAAGGTGCCAGAACTGGGCAAGATGGTGGTGTTATCTGTTCGGGATCAACCTGAGCATCTAGAATTTGCACTTTTAGAAGAAATCTAATACTGAGATTCCAAAGCGAGAGGACTTGTTCTGAATGCAGCCTCTCAGGACCAAATTAGATTCCATCTGATATTCTCAATGAGAATTTATGAATGAGCACCTCATTCATTAAATCTTGGGCAGCATCAGAACCAACAAATTTGAAGTAGCGTTAGTCAACAACCTGAGCTTGGTGGCCACTATCCACTACCCTGCGAGTTTAGGGCCTCACGACAACATGCCTGGAATTCATGCAGAAAATATTACCTGATTCTCTAAATCAAATTAAAACTTAGCCATTCCTAGATTGCTAATAAATGATACTACACTGAAAAGACTGGGATAATATTTGTCAGTGAATTAAATCTTGGCAAATTATATGCAGTTAGTTACCACCAGTGGGAATATCTGCGCACCTACTGTAGCAGTAAGAAAGCAGGTAACCCTAGTCGAAGAGCATGTAGCACTCCCCTGACACTGAATCTTAAACTTTGGCTTTAAGCTACATATCAATATTAAGTGCACCTGCTCCCTGTCTCTTCTCTTCACGTCTGCCATGCCTACACAAATCACTTCCCAGGGTTAGTCCCCACATGCTGAGGTCTTCTCAGCCACAAACACTGCACTGGGGCAAGGTGTGTGAATAAAAATTTAAAATTAAGTGCTAAGAGAAGGAGGAAAGATACACACATCAACAAAGGATTTTTTAGGGCAATGATACTATTCTACAGGTACTGCAATGATGGATATAGGGTATGCATTTATCAAAACCTACTTTTTTTGGCTAAGTGTATTACCTTTCCTACAATTATCCAAGCTTGTTACCTCTCAGTTACCTTTGATCCCCCCTCCCTCTCTCATTCTCCTGTGACCCCAATGCAAACTATAGATTTTAGTTAATTCATCATTTTTAACAGAAAACACATAACACAAAATATTAGTAAGAAGAGAAAGAAAAGAGATCTTCTGTTCAAGTTTTCAATGAGCCTAAAACCACTCTAACATACAAAGTATATTAATTAAAATAATGATAAAGAGATAAAAATTTTAAAAGTATTATGCAATTTCCAAAAGGGTTTAAAAATGGAGAAACTAAGGACATACATTTGAGAAGTGACAACAAACACAAGGTGATATTAACAAAACTCTCAGTCTGTGGAGAAGTACATCAAAAAAGCAAAGAGTCCTTGCATTTAATCAATGAGCAGATCAGAGTCAAGCCGGTGTCAGATTTTAAAAGATATCTACACATTAAGTTAATGGCTCTGAGCTTCAACCTGTAGGCAGCTGTGAGTCACTGAAGATTCTAGAACAGCGACTTAACAGCAAGAACCACAACACTGTTCATCTGTCAGGAGCATGTGCCAAGCATGAGAAGCTCAAGGTAATGAGCAGAAGACTACTGGAATTGTCGTGGCATGGGACACTCAGGATGTAAGGGGCATAATGTAGTACAGTAGGCTGCAGAAAAATATAGGTGAATAACCAGAGGGAACGCCAACAGGAACATGAGCCTGGAAGGGGTCAAACAGTGACAGTGAGGTTTCCAGTCTAGATGACTACAGCAAAGACAATACAGTTTACTAATAAATGAAATCAGAGTCACTCAGGGATAAGTAGGTTTGGAGCCCAAGACAGAGTTGTTATTAAATTATTCATCATGGGGCATGCTGGCGCACGCCTTTAATAAACCTAGCACTCAGGAGGCAAAGGCAAGTGGATCTCTGTGAATTCAAGGCCAGCCTGGTCTACAAAGCAAGTCCAGGACAGCCAGGGATGCACAGAGAAACCTTGTCTTGAAAAACCAAAAAATAAAATAAAAGCCATTAATATAGCACAAGACACACTGCAAGTGGTCATGGCATTCAGAGAGGGGCGCCACACCCCAGAAAACGATGGGAAGAAATGAGCACACACATGCTATTTCCAGTGCAATATGCAGAATCAACACAATGAGCTTTCAAGAGTTAAGAAATCTATATAAGGGCTGGAGTGATGGCTCAGAGGTTAAGAACACTGGCTGTTCTTCCAAAGGTCCTGAGTTCAATTCCCAGCAACCACATGGTGGCTCACAACCATCTACATTGAGATCTTGTGCCCCGGCATTTATGTAGAGCAAATACTGTATACATAATAAGTTAACAAATAAATGTTTAAAAAAAAGAAATCTATATAAATTTTCTTAAAGTTATGTTCTCACAAAACCATTATCTTCCTTACGTTCTGAGTTAAGGAGGCTTTCAGAAAGAGAGTGAAGACCTTTGTTTCTTTTTTACTTTGTTCTTTTTCCATCCTTCCTCAAGATGAGCAGGCTCAGTGAGACTTGTGATTTATGAAACGTCTTGGATCCAGCAAGTTCATCCTTACTTTTGCCAAACATTTTCCTTTTCATCTGAAAAACTGGGTAAGCGTGGTAGCTCAGAGATAAAGGTACTTGCTGCCAGGCCCAATGAAATGAGTTTAATATCTGGAGCCAACATGGTGGAAGGAGAGAACTTCTCCAGGTAAGTCCTTGAAAAGTAGATGTAATTATTACCTTGCTAAGCAGATGAGGAAACCGAGACACTAAGAGACTAATCACTGCCTCACACAACTAGTACTTGGCATCACAAAAACTCAACCCAAGCTTCCAGATCCAAACCCTGCATGCACTCATAAGAGCCCTGCAATGTAAAATGCAAAGTACCTGAAAATCCCTCCCATCCATTTTACACTTGACAAGAAATGGGACATGGGCAGCAAAGAAAGGTACAGAAATCTAAAACTCAAAAATCAAATGTCTATCTGGAGTAAACTACCTGCATACTTCTAAGCAGACTCTTAGAAACACTGAGAAAAGGTGAAGGTGACATGAATGTATGGTGGAGATCAACAATGAATTTTAAGCTTTCAACAGAAGTAGAAGCCATCTCAATCGTAGTCACAAGAGCAATGGACATCACACAGATTAACATGATGCACTCCTAGCCACAAGTCCAACAGACGCTGGGCGTGGTGGCGCATGCCTTTAATCCCAGCTCTCAGGAGGCAGAGGCAGGCAGATCTCTGTGAGTTCAAGGCCAGCCTGGTCTACAGAGTGAGTTCCAGGACAGCAAGAGATACACAGAGAAACCTTGTCTCCAAAAAAAAAAAGAAAGAAAGAAAGAAAGAAAATGTCCAAAAGACATCACATACATTAATACCTATGTACTGGACAGTTTGAAAGCATAAACCTCAAAAAAAAATTTTAGGCAAAAGACAAAAATAAACAAACAAACAAAAACAAAAGAACCGGAGCTGGAGAGGTGGCTCATCAGTTAAGAGCACTGGCACTTTTTCCAAAGGATCTGGGTTCAATTCCCAGCATCCACATAGCAGCTCATAACTGTCTGTAATTCCAGTTCCAATCAGACACCCTCATACAAACATATGTGCAGGTAGAACACCAATGTACATTAAATAAAAATAAATGAATGAAGTAAATAGAAAAAAAGAACCAAAGGCACAGAGAATGCCTTATAAATTAATCTATCAGCTTTGGTTTCCCATTTTATCAGCATTGGATGAATTTCTGCTTTTTATCTACTTATGAAACATCTCAGTGATAACCACAAACTCAAAACCATAGCTTGGATCATTTATGTCACTTATGGCAAGTTTGCTACCCTCCTTCTTAAGACGAGGTATCACTATGTATCCCTGGCTGGTCTGAAACTCACTATGTAGACCAGGCTAGCCTCTAACACACAAAAGAAGATGTGCCTGTCTCTGCCTCCTGGGTGCTGAAATTAGAGGTTAGTGCTACCATGCTTTCTTGAAACAAAGTAGCAGGCTAATACAAACTATCAAGGGACTACTTTTAAAAAATGGAAACCCATGGGCCAAAAATGAGGCAAACATTTTAAATTAAATATTCAAGTCATAAAGAGAAGTTTTATAGGTTAATTAGAACATGTAAAGCAGAAGAAATGTGTATTTAAAACACATTACTTAGAAAACACAATGTGTAGCTTAGGAAGCAATGAATCATGCCGAAACAGAGAGCATTAAAGCCTTTACTTACAACTTACCTTATTAACAGACTTGGACATTCTCAAGTCAATGTGAATGAATGCAAAATGCACACTTTATATATAAACCATCCTGTCAGATATCAAGAATAATCTCTTAAATCACAATTGCACTTAAAAAAACATTCAGAAAACTAAATGCCATCTCCTGGGTCATTTCCAGTTCATGAATAGCACTATATGCTCAAAGCTGAAGAGTGCTCACAGGAAACTATGCCCACAATGTGTTCCTGTGTGAAGATCACTTGAGGCTTCGCAGGCACATGTGGGTCCTGAAATGCCACAGAAATCTAACTTGCCTTGGTTTCTTTCCCCCATACAAGATTTAGAGCACAGCTTTTCACTCCTGTATTTTTAAATTTCAATCTCATGAAGCAAAATGTTTATTTACAATGCTATTCAAGGTTTTTGAACCATACATTTTGGCTGCATATCTGTGTATGTTTAAACAAAATTCTGGGAGCAGATACTCAACTGAGACAAGCAAGAAAACAGACCTGTAAGGACATGCAGTGGAATGTGCTTGGTTTGCCTGGGATTCTCACAATCAAGAACAAATTATACCACACAATGACTGGAAAAGTTAAGTAAGTCAACTTACCAATAACTTCGCCAATAGCAAATTTTTCTGTTTATTTACTTTTAATCATGAAATGCGTAAAATAAAAAATACACACTTTATGTTCATTTGGTTCATATATCTTGATACCTGAACTAAATCTTTTAACTGTCTGGTTATAAACTCACTGTCAGAGCAATTGTAAAGAAAGCATAAGCCTCTGGAAATGGTATAATCACATGCTCCCCATTGTGGTATCTCAATGATTCCAATTTTTGTGAATGACTTCAGTGTAGGTAACTAACCACTTCTAAACTGTGAGAAAGGGACAGATGAACAAACAGACTGATAAGTAGACAAACAACCACAAAAACGTTCACCACAGACTGGCACACACAGAGCACCAATCTTTGCAAGGCTGCCTGTCAAACACTCTAACCCAGGCGGCACGGGACTAGAGTCCATACACTGCTCAGAGTATGAAGGGAAGCAGGCATGCAAGCCGGGGAGCCAATAGTCCAGAGACTGCAATCCCAGCCGCCCACCCATTACCACAGTCCGGGTACAATAAAGACATCTAACCTGGGTAGAAGAAAGCTGTAGATCTCTATGGGAGGAGATTATTGTAATTATTAGCATTCACATAAACAAAGAAAAAGGTTCATTTTTCTGCTTTGTCACCACATAGTCCAAGCAGACCTCAACTCAACAATTTTCCTGCCTCAGTCTCCTAAATACAGGGATTACAAACATGGGTCACTCTGCTTGGTTTCACTAGCCTTTCTTTTTGTGTGTTTTGTTTATTGTTTTTTAAATGCATTTGCTTATTTTCCTGGAATCAATCTGTGAGGTGGAAATTCAATTTTAGAAATAATATTTCCACTTTTTTTTTTTACCTTTGTTTCATTGAGTTTCCTAATGTTTCAAAATGAAAAGCAGTGAATTCCTTAGAAGATAAGGAATTTTGAAAAACTACTCTGGGACTAATCTCATTCGGACACATACCCGCAAACGTGACTAGTGAGTATTTACGTCCATGTGGGCTAGGACCTATGTGTGTTTAGACAGGCTGTGAGCCTCAGGGGCACAGGCTGATCAGGTAAGCAAAGCAGGAGTGTGAGTGGCTTAGCAGAGAGGCCTAAGATTATGCCAAGTACAGGACTGGCATGAACACTGTCCTTTCTCTGGCTAGGTTTTGCTCCGGACCTCCAGGCGACCACTGGGCTCAGTTTAGTAATGTTCCCATTACCCTCAACATGTTTATGAGGAGAACCTGTGGCCAGAGACTGATAACAAGCTGGGGAGCAGTGGAGAACCCCCAGAGTGTGAGTCTCATTGTGGCAGCAAGCTCCTTAGAGGCAACACAGACTTCCTCACAAGGGACCACTGATAACCCTTTGCTGGGGGCTCTAACACTCCACATGGTGCAAGGATATCCTTTGCCAGTCTGCACTGTTCTTGCCCTCAGAATTACCCGCTGCTGCACATTCACACTCCATGAAGATTAACAAAACTGGTGTTTCCGGAAGCTTAATACAGATAAAGAGCTTCGTCTTATAAAATTTTTAGTATTGAAATCACCAAATAACCAGCACTTTATATATTGCATCTACTTATAAAACAATAAATTAGTCTAATTTTTATAAGCTCCAGAAAAATAAAAATAGCATGTGTTCTTTTGTTGTTTGTTTGGGTTTTGGGCGTATTTTTGTTTTTTGTTGGTTTGTCTTTTCGAGACAGGGTTTCTCTATGTGTGTGTAGCCCTGGATGTCCTGGACTCACTTTGTAGACCAGGCTGGCCTTGAACTAACAGAGATCCGCCTGCCTCTGCCTCCCGAGTGCTGGGATTAAAGGTGTGCGCCACCACTGCCCAAATAGAATATGCTTTTCTAGAACAATGGAAAACAAGAGACAAATGTTCAAGCCATATTAAGTAAGCATGAGCCCTGGGTTTAAATGTCACAAATAAAGGGAGCAACGTGGACAAATTTTTATCAACATACAGGTAAGTGGACCTGTTACTTTAACTCAGACATAAATCCATCTCCCCAGAGATCGATGGAAATGCAGACCCATTCCCTGCAATCCTGGCAGCCAGTTCCCTCCCTCTGGCACAGCGCATAGCTACATCAAGACACTGAGGAAAGGGCTGCAGAGCTGAAGCATGCTGGGCACACACGGATGGGCACAGAGCCGTGTTCAGACTCCCCAGGAACACTTGTCCTCAGAGTCAAAGGTTCTGGGTTACAGTTAGCTTCCAAGTCAGGCTCACTCTTCAGGTGCACGTTTAAAACAATAGTAAGTCAACCTAGCAAAATCTTTCTTGGAACATATAAATTATAAAACCACAGAGAAGGAGACAGAAGGTTAGCTCAGGCAAATCAGTGAGCTGGGTCGTGCAGGACCAGAACTAGGAGACTGGGCCAAGACACTCTTCCTAAGGGCATATAGAGAAGCAGAGTGCAACCCAGAGAGAGGAGGCATGAGTGAAATCTACACAGTCAAAGACGTTAATGGCCTACCTCGTGGGAAAGCCCAGAAAGGAAGAGACGCCACCATAAACCTTCAGCCTGGTTTTCCCACTTGGGGGATGCTAGTACTCTATATTCAGTACTCTATGTTTAAACTGAAATGTCTCTCAATAATATGCTTAAAATGTAAAAACAAATGGTAACTCTGTGCTATCTCTGAAATCAATTCAATAAATTAAATTTACAAAGCCAACAATGAAATTCATGGACTACCTTAAGGCTATTAAATTTAAAAAATCCTTTCCATCGCTTCTCGGCCTTTTGGCTAAGATCAAGTGTAAAAACTCCTTTCCAATAGATAACTTTAAATTGACAATTCTGTGTTATTTTGACTAGTATAGACTTTCCATGTGAAATGCAAAGCAATTCCAATTCTTACCAGACTAATCAAGGTGATTTCCCAAAATGCCAAACCAGGAACTTCTTTTAATAAACAACATATCACAATTTAAATCTCCAATTAGACTCTGAAGAAAACCAGCAATGAGAAAGCCAAAACAGAGATTACTAAAACCGGCCTGCCCCTCACATGGTCCTCTGTCTCATGTGAACCCTCTCGCAGCAGAATGATCACCAGTCCAGATGCCAATACTCAGCTGAGGGGGTGCACAGAACCCAGCAGCAATGGTGGCTGGGCTGCTGGGAGCTGTGGAGTCACTCACCATTTGAAGTTGTACTGGAGGCCACTGCCTTCTCACTGACATCTGTTCTTGTGGGACATTTCCCCATGGAATTCTCAGCTTTCTTCCTCTCAGTGGTTGTAGAGCTGTGGGACTGGGCCTCCATGACGTCTTCTCATTACTTCAGCTTCTTTCTCAAAGGAATGCCTATAAAACACCACAGTGCCATCAAATTCCCAAAATGGCAAGAGAAACATTTACTTCCAAGCCCTTCTTCTACATCTTCTACCTGAGGAAAGCCTAAAGGGTTAGCAAAACCTGAATGACATTTCTCCAAAGGGTTTTTCTGCCAAAATACTTCATAGTTCGATTGAGAAGCTGGTCAAAGTTACATGCAGTTGAGTTTTCATATTCCCTAGGTGGTGCCAGCCTTTGCCCTCTGCACACCAAAACAGAACAGCTCACAATGTAGACATTTCCCCAGTTCCTCCTGAGCATTTGTTATCAAACAATCTAACCAGTGGTTCTCAACCTTCTAAATGCTGCAAACCTCATGTTGTGCTGACCTCCAACCATAACATTATTTTTGTTGCTACCTCCTATCTGTAACTTTGCTTCTGTTATGAATTGTAATGTGAATATTTTTGGAAATAGACGTTTGTCAAGGGGTTGCAACCCACAGGTTGGGAAACTCTGAATTCTGAACACTTCAGTTTTTAATTGTCTACAGTATAAAACTCAAGTGTCACACTACTCTTGGCCATTTCTCTTCGGGTGGTCATCTTTAGAGGAAGGGACACAAGGAAAGCATCTAAGTCATAAGAAAATTTGTAATTACTAATTGAACTTCTTAAAGACCATCTAACAACCCTACCCAGAGCTCTCAGTCTGGAGATAACTAGGGGTAACTCAGCAAAGTAGACACTTAAGACACTGAATTCCAATGCACTTCTTACTCTAAAAACATCCAAGCAAACCGTGTTCTTCAAGTCTTCTGAAAAAATTCATTTGGGTTAATTTCCTCAACAAAGGAAATAAGACAACATCCCTCCATCCTACAACAAAAACCCAAAAGGTGAGGACAGCAAAAGCTAGCTGGGATCATTTAGAAAATATGAAAACTCAACTGCAGGCAAATTCAGTTCATCAGTCTCTCCCTAGCGTCATTCATGGGATGGTAGTCCCAACTAATCATTCATCAATTTTCACTCCAGCACGTTCTTTTTTACACTCATGCTCTATACCTACAAAGAATGCTAAGATTAAAAGTCCACTCTCAGGGGTGTTTTCTTCAAGCTCTGTAGATTGCAACACCCACGGAAGGCATTTTATCTGTCTAGTCATTTGCTTATTTTTCTACATGTAGCAGACGCCACAATGTTCCAACAAAACAGTGATTAGTGAAATAAAATAAGCAGCTGCTTAACTGGCAAAAGTAAAAACGCCAGAGGATACATGTTTAGTCAGCTTTAACTCGTGTTTGCAAAAGAACAGTAAATTCTTTAATGTACACCATATCCTCCTTAACCTGGAATTCAAGCCACTCAATTATGGCTTCAGAACCAAAGGCTGAACACACAACACTGAGGCACCAGCAATTCCAGCAACTTCCATCTTTTCCAAGAATATCTATTGTCATTCACTCTAAGACATACAAGTGTTTTGTAGAATAAAAAGAGAAAAAAAGATGTACTTATCAACCATAAGACCCACTCTGAATTGAGAAGCATATTCAGAGAACCCAAAAACAATAGCAAAACAGCAAGCGGCTGGACAGCACCCACACAGGCTACCTAAGGCTGCCCCAGGAGCTGTCCAGGGCAACCTTGGACGACCTGCACTCACTCAGTTGATAGACTCCAACAGAAGCACTCTGCTTCTTGAGAAGAAACCAAATAGTGAAGATTTTCCTTCTAAAACAAACAAACAAACAAAAAACTTCACCCTTTAGCCTGGAATATAGGGTTAATTTCCAAGGGATCACAGATCCACCCCCCATCCCACTGCTTTTCCATAAGCCTGGACAAAAAGCTCTAACGAGAAATTTTCCATAGTTGCTTGTGTCTCTAAGAAAAAACTCAGAATAGGGGGGCCACAGAGATGATTCAGTGGGTAAAAGCACTTGTAGGCCTGACTACCTGAATTTGATTCCTGGAACCTCCATGATGGAGGGAGGAGAAGCGACTTCCTCAAGTCATCCTCTGACTTCCACACGCACAGTAACATCCAAAAAAAAAATCTCAGAATAGTTCTTTTAATTCTCTCTCCAAATTGATTTTGTTTGTTTAAGGTGAGGTCACACTACATAGCCCAGCCTGGCCTCAAACTCCTAAAGTCCTTCCTCAACCTCCTTCCTCAGATTCATCCTCAGACAGATTCCAGGACTGCACCACCACCCCTAGCTTTAAACACCATCTCTAAAGAATATTACAAGGCCAGGGGATGGCACCCAACTTCAATTGTAGCACTCAGAAGGCAGAGTCAGGAGAGTTTCTGTGAGTTCTGCGTCAGTTGTATCTACATATAGAGTGTCAGGACATCCAGAGCTACAGTTACACACTGTCTCCAAAAAATAAAACAAGAATGAGTATACCATACTCCATACCACCAATCATCAACCCAATCCATACCACCCTACTCCAGAAGTTTCCCTAAGTAACCATTAGTATTAGCCATTAGTATCCACACTGCTATCTGCTTGCTAAAAGATCTGATTCTCAAATACTATTTCTGGCACAATGTATTTGTCATGGAGAACAGTGCCTGAGAGCCTGTATCTGAAGAAGCACTAACTGCCAAGATCACTACAGCTTCCAAATAACTGTTCCATATTTATTTTCTATCTTACTATGTATCCATGAGAGGACCTCATCAAAGTCTTTTTAACTATAGAATGAGTGTAGGGCATGCATCCCAGAACACTGAATTCACAGCCCACACAAACCATCCCAGCTCCCAACTGTAATGATAAAGAACTGTGTCTAGAAAAGTCTTTGCCAAACATCCATCTTCCTGCTCCAGACTGGAAGCCTCATGAGGAGTAGGCTTCTATTGTCTCAACAATTAATGCACATGCAAAAGTTTACCAGGTAAAGGTTCACATCAAGGACCCCATGACTTCTACATCTGCTGTGTCTTGAATTTTAAACATCCCTGAGCTAGCTACATACATCTTTCTATACTAAATGCTTCACTGAAAACTGGCAAATTCTACAAAAGCTAAACGTTTTGCCAGAAATTCTTAATCAAAGTGGACTCTCTAGCCACTTCAGGTACCATGATTGTCTCCTCTAAAACTGATATGCAGTTTCATTAGCTGAATGTGGGCAGTATTCTAAGTTTAAACTGCAAATGGAAATACAGTACACAAAGGAGCCAGATCGCATCACATCAAGAGATGAGTTTCCCAGGAAGAACAAACAAGTCACCAAAGTTGCTTGGTAAACGTGAATTTTATGCAGCTATTGGGTGCCCCTTAAGGCAAAGAGCTTCATTTTAGCAAAGCACCCTTCCAGAACTCATCACAGTAAAGAAGTGCTCAAGGGCCAAAAGGCACCGCCTGAAAGCTACTAATTAATGGTTTTGGAGAATTAGTATTCCTGCCCCTATTTGAAATAGATTTTTTAAAAACTAGGCCCTTGGTAACTTAAAGAATCTACCCCCTTCTTCTATTTTGACAACTTATTTTTGGATCTCATTAATTAGCAACTAATTATTTAAGTGTAGGCAATGCTCAGTGCAGGGCTAGAACATGGCAACTTGCCAAGGCAGACATCTGCTTCCTGTATAGCACCGTGAATTATATCAGCTTATTTTACTGATAAAAACACAATTTTGTCCTTGTCATAAAGAGAGAGCTTTAATACCAGGGATGCCCACACCCCATCTACCTGCTGAAATGGTGACTGCTTCTCCCTTCAGGGTGGCTCTTTCGCAGGACATTAAGGGATTTGGAAACATAGACCAGAGTGGACCCCTGCTGGAATGCTAAACCGTGGCAGGCTGAAGTAACACCCTATACTACCCTTAGAGCCTACAGTTCCTTAGACAATAAGTACAACATTTAGAACATAAGTGTTGGGGGTGGGGGGATTAATTCCACTTCATTTCAAACACTATTCTCTGTAGAGCACATGCCACTATTCTTCAGATATGAATGAAACCAGGGCTTTCCTCTTGAGGCAGGTTCCCTGTCTACAACTCCAGCCTGTCCCTTTCACTCTCTCACCTCTGACACATTACACACCCAGGACTGCAGGCAAACCACTTGCCTTGTTCTGAGTCCTAACAGAAAAGGTAGGGGCAATCAGCCACCCAGGAAGTCTGCAAGCAGTACTTGCCTCCTAAGGTCTTAAGTTTCCTAAGTAAGTAAAAAAAAAAAAAAACAAGAGATAAAAGGTACTTCCTGAAAGCAAAACCAAGTCTTTTTATTCAACTATTCCAAACCTTTGGTAATTTCCCAGAGGCCAAGGTCTGGAGCACAATTAATTTCAAACCCTTTTTTAAAACCTACTCCTTCCCCTTCTAGCAATTTGCCTGCAGGTACATCTTTTCTTTCCAAATTCCAAATGTGAACCTGCCTCAACCTCCCCTAAAACCAGCTATAAGAGCTTCCTGAATGCACTAGGAATAACACTTGTAGCATATGTTCACTCTGAAAGTGACGGGAGTTGAAGGTAGCATTTACCAAATCCAAAAAGTTTGAAGGTGAGGGAACACTACATTTTCAAAACAAATTCTTCAAGCCCTCTCAAACAGTAGCAACTAGGAAGAGGGCAGCCTCACACTGACTCCATTATCTTCAGAGACAGGCCCGTTTACTATGGGGACTCTTTTGAGCAGGTTGTGGTGGCTGTGGGCCATTGAGTTTGAAAGAGTTTTTTTTTTTTGTTTTTTTTTTAAGAGGTTTCTGGTCTTGACACCTCAGACCGGAGCAAAGTCTGTCTTTCATACCTTTAACTACTTTCACTGCTCTGAGTCTTTAATTCCTCTTCATGAGCTGTCCTACAGTGCAGCTGACTGCCTGAGCCCATCCCAGTGCCAGCCAGCACTGCATCCCTAAGCCCTGGCTCAGCCTCCAAGCTACTGCAGCCTTGTCGTAGTCTACAGTTGCTGGAAGGCTCACAAGCCCGGGAAAGGTAAGAAAGATGCTGCAGGCAGGGTAGATGCCCTGACAGGCCTTGGGGAGACTGGACCAGCAACAGGGCTCAACCCAATGCTTCTGCAGACCATAGGAGTATCCCTCATCAATTTGGATCAGACTAGTTATCCTGCTCTTCAGGAGGAATTTTGGCCACTTGCAAACTCTCTCTACAGTTGGTCCAGCAAAATGTCTGAAAGTCCAGTTGCAAGAGGGGTTGTTTGTTGTATCAACATAGTCTAAACTAGCTAAATTCAAAAAGGTCTCTCACGTATGTATGTATGTATGTATGTATGTATGTATGTATGTAGGTAGGTAGGTAAGTATATAATAAATTATTGGAGAACACTTGAAAATTCTTCAGGAGAACAAATATGTTCATTCACAAAAATGCATACCACATACTTGGCCCTCTTTCTAGGCTGCCACAAATAGATGGGGGTGCTGTGATTGGCCATGGGGGACATATGCCTCACTGTCTCCCAGAAAGCCCTCCATGAAGCTCAATCTTAACCACCACAGAAGCTTCCTTAACCAACACAGAAGCTTCGTGTAATAGCAAAGAATTCTTTTTTTAAATCCCAATTCCTGCAAAAACCAGCCTCTCTCTCCCCTTGCAGCTCTCTGCAGCAACACTTCCAAACTGTAGGTATTCAGGATTCCTTCACTTTTCAGAAGAAAGCGCCAGTGCAGACTAAAGTTAAAGTTTAAGGTGACATTTGAACTGAAGGAGTAAGCCTGCAGTCTAGGGTGGGATGAAGCTGCTGCAGTCAGAACGGCTGCACTCTTTATGGGCAGCAAGCTGCTAGTACCTATCCCCTTAACACACTTGCTCTATTGTTTAAGTTACCTGAACTTTGGCAGTAACTCTACTGTGTGGTTTGGTGGTTTTTTGTTTTGTTTTCTCCCTAATGCATTTAAAGATTCAAGACAACTAAGCTGAAGGCTGGATTGATGAGAACCGGATCAGCTGCTCATAGATTAGAAGAGATACAGGAACTAAAACCAGAAAGAAAAGTCATTTCAAGGCTTCAGGCAGCACGAAGAGCAGGCCTAATGGGAGAAATTATACCCTGTAGTTCAAGAATCTGCTGTTCCAGGAGGATAAGGCTTTTATTCACACCTCCCTGTACATTGTTAAGCTGAATGGTCTCCCTCGTGTGTTAATGTTTCAAAATTCCACAATGAAGTAGGCCGAGAAGGGATTTGGGGGGCAGCCTTCCCCTCCAGCTATCACTGAAGAGTAATGGCTCTCTCATCCTCAACTACTAGACCATCAGCTGCTACTTTACAGAAGGAGCAACCATGCTCCTTTTAAATAGGAAAAAATCCTATTTAATATTTATACCTTCCTGGAGCTATTAAATAACCCATTTCCTAAAGAAAATAATTCTTTCAGAGAGAGAGAGGGGGAACTTTTTTTCCAACATGAAGGACAAAGCTAATCTCGATCTTAAAACTTTTTGAGCAGTTTTGGAAGTGAGAAATAATTAAGGTTCAATGAGCAAAACACAGAATTTAACCCACCTAGTGTAATTCCACATGGAAAAGAAACGTAAGAGGTCTGTAACGGGCTTGAGTTTTGTCCTATTCAGAATATCTTTCTGAACCTAAAATCAATTAGTTATGCCTAACGTCTGCGACACACCAAAAGTCCCGAGATGTCTCAGCTTTCCTCCTCTTCCTGTCTGCACCCTCTTTCTTTCTGCATTAGAGGAAGCCCAACTTCCTAAGTTCCTAGTGAAATCTTCATTAATGTTTAACTGCAGTTTTTAATATAAAATTATTTTGCCTTTATAAGTTACTACTCTCAAGGTCAAGAAAGCAGAAAAACTTCATCTGTAAGTGAGAAAATAGAAAAATCTATCTAAACTGCCCTTGGGGGGGGGGGGAAATCAAGGGAACTCCAAATCTACAGTTTATTATTTTCAATCATCTTCCTTACATTTCTGATGCTTCCGGTGGTAGATAAGCTGTTATTTTTGACAGTCATTCCAAAATGGAATTTGTCTAAGATGGAAATAATCACCTAGATTCAGTGAATTTGGCTTTCATAAATTAGCTACATCTAAGTTTTTAAGAAACTTACCTATTTAACATCAATCACCAAAGGGACTATTCGACATGAAAAGAATCATTGTCATTACACTTAAAATAACAAAGTGACATTTTTGTCCCTCTCCTGGTGTTGATGGAAGAGAAAAGATCGCAAGCTAGTTACTATCTCAGCTGGCAGAGGTATTTTATAACAAACATTTGAGGGGAATATGAGGTCTCTATTTAATGCTCATTGCCACTCTAATCCCACAGGACTCCTACCACACCAGCCTCCTGCGTTTTGGTTGGGCTATGGAGGGGCACGACAGATGCCATTAGAGAAGCAGCAGTAAGTAACAGGAAGTGAACTGACACCCGAATTTCCTGTGTACTGGCTAGATCCAGACCTTCCCTCCCAAAGAAAACTAGGTCTGAATGTCTACATCAGTCTATAAATGAGCACACGTAAATAGTCTTCCCGCTAACCACATCCATATATATCACAAAACTGTGAGTGCTTCACTGAGGTTTCAAAGAATTAATCATGTTTGCATAGCAGCAGGGAAAAAAAGCTGCTATTCTCATAGAAATTATACTAACTCACAGTTCCTAGACTCCTCTATCTTTACAATAAATAATCCTTAAGGAGATAGATAGACTGACTTTTTTGCAGTTGTTATGGTTTAAAACAGGTTCTCACAATGTAGGCCAGGCAGCCTAAAACTGACTACTGGAGACAAGACTCGCCTGAACCTTGTGACAATCCCCCTGCTTCAGTTTTCCAAACGTCAGGACTACAGGCATGAGCTCCCACAGCAAGCCAACAACTGGCTATTAAATCATAAAAATGAGATTGATGTGTAGGTATTAAAATCAGACAGAGAAGCTAAAGATACTCAGCTACTGTCATGCAATGCCACTCTCCTCATTTTATCATCCTAGTTTTTAAAGTATTGAGAGGCGAATCTTAAATGCAAATTTCAAAAGCCACGTTTTCAAACTTTAAGGATTTTCGGATGCAGAGTCTACTTTACAACAACTAATTACCCATGAGCCACTTATCCTGTAAACTTTCTTATTCAAACAACATTCTCCAGCTGGCTCATTCCCCACCTTTTATACATACAAGACTGTCAATCTAGCCAGCATCAACTGCTACACACACCCTCAATGAGACTCTTTGGTGTGGAATTCCATTTGAGCATTCACAGTTCAAACAGCAGGCCTTGTCCTGAAGTGCCATGGCCTGATCCACGTGTCTGGCCGGCAGACTCCAGGCTTCTATACATCTCAGCCATTCTGGCTTCATTTCAGGGCTGCTGCATGAGGTTTCTCCACTCACCAATAATCTTTGGAGTGAATTATTCTTTTTTTTTTAAATATCACAAAATGTCAAGAGTGACAGGGCTTAACCACTCCATTCTTTCATTAATAAAACTTGAACTTATCTTTCATCTAATTGGTGAGTTTTCCTTTTTTTTTTTAATACAACAGTTTATAAGATAAAACACGCTTGCCTTGTTAGGCATTTTATTTAAGCTTCAAAAAAACTGCTTTAAAAATAAGCAAATATGTTACATATTTTGAAGTCGTTTCAATGGGGACCTAAGAATAGCACTGTGCTTATCCCCTATTGTCGAATGAATTTCAGAACACAAAAATTACACAGGTACCCAAATATGTTCTATCCATAGCTGCAACATACACACGCACCCCCACCTCCGAAGCCAAGGAAGGTCCCTCCAACTGCTCCAGCCCTCAACCAATCCAATTTGCTTCAGGTACAATTTAAACGTATAGCTCGTGCTACAACAAAACCGTGGTAGGATGCCAAAAGGATCCTTAAGAAAGTTTTCCTCTAAATCTCTGGCAAGGAGCTCTGAAAGAAAGCAAGGATCACAGTCAGCTAGAAGAGAGGGAGGGGACTTACCTCAAACCAGCCAAGCGGAAATCAGAGCAGTAATTCTACAAGTCGACAGAGTACACTTTCAAAGCTGTAATAGTGTGAAGAAGTGCGGGGTAGCATGGCCTGAAGGCAGCACTAATACACTGATGACTAATGGCTGGGCTAGGGCAGACAATGAATCTGGGGCTAGAAAACGAACAGAAACCATGCAGTACTTTGACAAATGGGCTTTCACGATTTCATTCATTGAATAACCTTTAAACACAAAATTGGCTTGGGTTCTCTTGGGAATGATATGACATGTTGTGGGACAATGATGTAAGTATTTTCTTTTTTAATTATGACTCGTACACAAAATGCTAGCACACCATGTAGGAGGATATAGCTTATAGATACCACAGTGGCAAACATAGAACTCAATACTATAATATTGCCTTTCAGGAGGTGGCTGCAACGTACCAGTGCCACCTTATTAACTATGAAATGGTTTCTTCATTCAGCTTCTTTAGAAAGCCATAGATTTTCTGAGACATTTTGTCGGGTTGAAATATACACAACAAAAACAAAAAATACTTTCAGGTGAAACACACACACACACAAACATACACACACACACACACACACACACACACACACACACACACACACACACAC
>CAJQZJ010033718.1:1096478-1140088 GCA_907164525.1 Lophiomys imhausi
CACACACACACACACACACACACACACACACACACACACACACACACTGGGGGGGGGGGAGCAGCCAGTTAAAACTATTGTGAACTTAGTATTTCAAATGGAAAAAATCTACCTTTCAGGGGCTAGGCAAAAGGAAAGTGTGGTAAGACAATGGAGACAACACACAAAGTTTGCAAACAAATGGGCTCATAAAAACATCCCACATGCAGCTTCTTTCCAACAGCCCTCCTCCCTCTTCCTGACATAATAAGCTTTTCAGTTTAAAATTCATAAACTTGGCAATTTTTAAAGAGAGAATGAAATATGTAAAGAGTCTCTAAGTTAACAAGTACCACTTACTTCAGACAGCATGGCCTTCAGCAGGCCCTAAAAACTTAAGAAAAGGATCCTAAGACAGGAAGCTTAGTGAGCTCATAAAACCGTTGCTGGAGCCAGGAACACATAGCATATTTAATCTGCAAACTGTGAGAGTCCACAGTGACTTCAGCAAGATCTGAGGCATGCCCTCAAGGTTTGCTGGGATCTGGGATTAGGGGGTTGATAAGAACCTCTACTGCTCATGGACATGTTTTTCTTCTGCAGTTAAACACAAATGCATGGAGACATTTGACTGCTGCTTGGCATTACTGCTCAAGTTATATAAAAGCTTTGCAGCTCCTTTTGCTGTCAATATATCAAAGTTTAAAAAAAAACCATCAAAGTGTGAAATTTCATTTAAAGTCTTCACCAGTCTACAGCTCTATTTCACAGGCCCATCAAATAAAAGTAAAGATGAGAAATACACTGAAAAAGTACTTGAGAAAGTTTGCCACAGTGCTCAGCTCTGTTGTTGTTTATTGTCTGCCTTTATTTGCTTTGAATGTAGAACAGATCAATTTCCATGTAGAAAAATGACACCTTGAAGAGAGGGGCAGCAGATTCTCCCATGCTTTAATGAGAAGACAACCTGAAATCATTATTAGAGAATCTTTTGTTTAACAAATACATATAGGTGTTTGTTCTGTAACCATTTCAGCATTTTGATAGCCTCTCAATATAAAAGGTGACAGAAAATTCCTTGAATATTCCAAAACAAATCAGGCCAACCTCAGACTATGAATGCCAGAACGAAAGCCTCCTTCAAAGAACTCTTCAACTGGGGATTTACTATGGCAGAAAGAAGGAAAAGTCTGACTTTTAAGATAATCTACTATAGTCTAAAAGCATTAACATTCCATTACTAAGGTTTCTCTTCAGCATTTCATGACTCACTGATTCACTTCTTCAAGACTGGTTTTTCTTAGAACATTACTGTCTCCATATTAAGTGAGTGCATCCAACAATGATCATTAAAGTGTTTCCTTTCATAAGCTTCCAAACTGTCCTCAGAAAGAGGGGAGGGGAATGCAGCAAGCAGGATGCCTTACACAGGACTCACTCCTAAATGGCTAAACACTGAGGAAGTCAGTAACTCTTACATCATGCAGGTAATTAAGAAAACTTCACTGGCTTCAAAACAAAGGACAGTCCAACTTTTAGGCTTGGGAATCCAATTGTTAAATTATCAATTCTTTCATTAAGGAAGTAATGAAATAACTCAACAGAGCCATTTCTCGTCAGTGCTGAATTTTCTCATTTCTGTCTGTGGTCCTCTGCAAATTAGACATACAATAAAAACTGTTTGTATACCAGAGTTCAATCAAGGTGTACAAACATGTAAAAGGCAAGGGGAATTGGTAGGCATCTAAGCTAAACCTGCCAGTCTATTAGCAATAAAGCAATCCATATCTTCTAAAGTGTTTCTGCCTGTGTGAAATTTCACTAGACCCTCTCACACTGAACTAACTCATGCATCTTAAAGCAAAGCTTCCCTAGGCTGACTTTAAGAATTACATACCCTGAAAGGATCTCCCCTCAGGCAGAGTTTCTAATTAAATAGCTTTTAGTGTAAAATAAACTCTTTGCTCTGTATAAATATGCAATTTCAGCTAATTTAAATGTTATTTCATGTTTGTTCTAAGGTCTGACTATAATCTAACTGGCCACAGAGCTTGTGGACCAGACTTTTAAAGCCAATATTTCCTAATGTAAACAAATTCTGTAGATACTCTGCACAGTTTACATTGTTAAAACCAATCACCACTACTTTAATATATCCTCTCAACTGAAATACTGCTCTGCCCTAGAATAATGAAGTGATTCTGAGGTTACTTCACTATTTTAAAACATAGCATTTTCCTGCTTCAAAATAATCTTGACACATGTAATTAAGAAACTGTCAGACTATTATTAATTTTTAATTTAAAACCCAAATGAAATAATTACAGGAATCAATCAATAAGGCACCTATTCAAATTACAGAGCAATTACATAAATACTCAAAATTAATACTTTAGGCCAGTTCTTGAAGAATTCAGCCTATAACTCGTGAAGACATCAAACAGTACAAGCTTGTGACATGAGGTGAATGAAGGAACGGTTTCCCCTTAAATACACTAAAATGAAATTATTTCAGATGGCATGGCACAGCCTCCCTCTCCCCAGCCATGCCCAATGCTCTCAAGGTGAAACTCTTTTGCTAGAAGTTATTTCCACCAGACACATATTTTAGGAAAAAAGAGACTCATCCAAGTTCTGAACAAAAGCGTTTAAGGGGGGGGGGGGGCTAACCACTTGAATTTTCAGCAGAGTGCACGTCCTGGGCTGTGGAACGCTGTAATTGAGGAGGAGAAAGGGGAGGAAAGAAGGGCACGAAGCGTTTTTTGGAACTAATAATACCAGTGGGGTAATGTGTGCACAGCGGCCAGCCCTCCGTACCTCGGACTAAAGGGTTCTTTTACTTGAGGACGACAGTCCATCATTTCAAACTGAAGTGGCAGCTGGAAAATGTGGGACAGCTGGCACAGAGCTGGGAGATGTTTTACATAAACATATGTACATATAAACTGGAGAAAATGTTTTTCATAAATATATGTACATATAAACTGGCAGAGGGCCATGAGCACTGTACCCAAGGCCAGAAGCTATCTCAAAGTCTACAACAAGTTGGTGGGGGGGGGGGCCGTAGGAAACTTCCCTAACTGCTCTTTACTACATACACAGAGCCAAAAAAAGCCTAGGGGATGCTGTGGTACTCAAAAAGGTGCACTCCGGGACACAGGCACAAAGTTCACTGAAGGATACTAAGTTCACCGAAGGATAATAAGCAAAGGCCAGGCCGATTGTGAGGACATGTGGCCATCTGCTGAAAAGTCGCTTCACCAGCTATTAAAGTTTAGGATCAATATTCACTCTTCCAAACGCTCGGCCCCCGCTGCAAGTCCAGAAAGTAAGTGTCCCCAGCAGAGTAGAGTGACCCAACTCCGCTCTGTGCAAATTAGGCCTCTTAAGGGATCACCAAGAGCTACGGCTACTTTGCTTTCTTTCTCTTTTCTTTGCTTTCTTTCTGCCCTACCTCTGCAAAGCAAGAGACAGAATTCCAAATCACCCACAGATGGTTACAACTTTCACTTTTCCTCTCCCACCGCGGAGGCGCGCCCTCCATCCGCTCACCCCCGCGCCCCCCACCCTCACAAGTGAAGACGCGGCCCAGGAGAGCCCGGCAGCGGCGACCCAACGCATCCCCGGGCGGTGCGCGCCGGCCGAGCTGCAGCTTGCGGCGGCGCGAGGACAAGTCGCAGCTCCCGGCGCCCCCAGCTCTGCGCAACACTCGGCGCGTAGGAGGCGCGGGCGCCGCCGCTACCAACTTCGTCCCCGCGCCCCGGGGTCAGAGGTCTGCTGCCAGGCTCGGGAGCCCCGAGTCCAGACACCGAGAGCGCGGGAAGGCGCGAGCGCACCGAAGCTGCTCCGACGCCGCGCCGCCGCTCGACAGGGCGGGCTGCGGGACCCGCAAAACAAAGAACTTCGGGCGGGACGTACCTACGGCTGTCAGGTCCCAAATCCACAGACCGGCGCCGGCGGAGTGGCTGGCGGCTGGGACTACCGTGGATGACCGGGGCGATCGCAGCGTGCGGCCGCGGCGGGCATGGTGCGGAGCGGGCCGGCGGCGGGGCAAGCGGACGCCGCGGGGAGCAGCGGGCGGGCGAGTGTGCGGGCGCCGGCGGCACGGCCCGGTCCGCTCCCTCCCGCCGCCGCAGCCCGCGCATCAGTTTCAGGGATCCTGTAATCTGATCCCTGTGAGTCACCGGCCCTGAGTGACAGTTCTGATTTGGTTCAACCGCGGGTGGGAGGAGAAAGAGAAAGAAAGGAGCCCCCGACCGTCAAGTCGACTTTCAGCGACCAGGGCCCGTCCAGGCCGAGCGTCCCGGCTGCAAAAGTTGGGCTCCGCTGCGCGCGCTCCTGCGCTCCTCCTCTTCCCCGCCCTCCTTCCCCAAGTTTTCACAGATGTGGCCAGGCTCTCCCCTCTCTTTGCCGGCTCCTTCTTCCCTCGCGCGTCCCCACCCCCCGCCCGTCCCTCTAATTTCCGCCACTCCGGGGAGCGCTGGGGACGCGCCGAGCAGCGGGACGCCGCCGCCGCCGCCGCAGGGGGCGAAGTTGGGAGAAACTTGGGCGCACTGCTCGCCTTACTTTGCTTTCCCGCTCCTTCCAGGCCGCGCCCGGCGGGGTCCCGCTCCGCGCGCGGATCCCGGTGCGCTGCGCTGCGGGCGGCGCGTCGGGCCGGGCAGGGCTGGCGCGGGCAGCCGGGAGCCACGCGCTCCACCGCCTCCGCCCCTCCCGGGTCCTCACACAGACACATCCAGGCCTGCTCCTCCTCTTCCCCCTCCTTGACCCCGCGCCCGCGCGGCGCGCCAGGCCCCACCCACCCGGCAGGAGGAAGGGGCCCGCGGGTGATGTCACCCGAGCCCTCCGGGCCTGCGCTCCCGCGCTGCCGAGAGGCCGGGGACCGCGCGCTGCCCGGCGCTTCGCCCATGCCTTCTCCCTCCGCTTTCCCCGCTCTCCGGCCGGACTCCCTTTCTTTCCCTGGAGACCGCTCAGATCACCACTGCCCCACCCCCGCACACCTCCTGGTACTTTTCCCTAGGCCAAGCCTGAGACTTCCTCTCGCGGGATGATGCTTTTGAAAGTTCTGGACTTTTCTCCCCGTTGCATTCATCTGCGTTTGGGAAGTGTCACCATGCAGCCTGCTGTCCCCATGGGCCACTTTGCAAGGGACACAAAGACCCAAGCTGGACTTGAACAGGGATGGTTTTCCTTAAGATGCCGAGTGCCTCTCCTTTTAAGACCCATGTTACTTCGAAATGCTCTGCCATCCTTCAGCCGTCCAGTCCACACACATCTCTCACATGCCCTCAAGGTACTCACCCCAACCTGTAACTTAAAAGGGAGCATCTCAAGGGGAGGAAGAAAGAAGAAAACCAGAGAGACATTCCAGAATCCCGGAGTAAGCAGTTGGCCCACCTACCCAGCCAGAAGCGCCTTGGTGCTCACGGTGTTCTGTGGCGGCTGTCTTGAAGGCAGAGAGTGGGTGGATGAATAGCTATTATAATTTGAAGAGCATTTTGAGATTCACATGCTTAACTGGAGAAAAATGGTAACGAAATTGACAGTGGTATTCGCTATTTGTTTCTGGTGACTTGTTGCTTATCACAAAGACAAAAGCAGAGAGTGACTTAAGCTTTCAGTGTAGAAACCTTGGAAATAAAGTAGGGCTCCAGACACTTAGCCATTTTTAAGCTTTCTTTCCACTAAACAATCTATAAAACAAAAAAGAAGGGGAGTGGAAAACCCTTCACTCATCTCCGAGTGCAGGAATCGCAGAAAAAAGAGGTACCCCCAACTCTCCCCTCAATAACTGGGCTCATGCCCCAGAGCATTCTCTGCACCTCTTTAGGCTCTGAGCTCATTTGTGGGTGAGTGTAACAAATACCAATTCTCATAAGTCCCGGGACGGCTGTAGATTTCCAGTGAGATCATACCTGTAAACTTATTAAACGATATAGTGTGTGAGAACTGTTTTGGTCTTGGAATTGCAAGTTAGTCTTGGACTTGTGTATTTCTCTAGTGTCAGACACATTGTTTTTGGCGACGGGGACTGCTGCTACTACTGCCTCTGCCGCGAGAATGCAAATATTGCATCCTGATAGTTTTCTCTGCTTATCCAGTGGCGAAAGGGACAGCCCATAAATCAACAAGCATAGACTATGTATTTTGACTTTTACTTCGAACAGTCTGATAGCACATTTTCAGTCATAAGGATCTTGATTCGGGGGTTCTAAAAAGGCTGGAACAAAGACAATAAAAACTACGAAGCTTCCCATCATGCTATCAGAATCTTGCTAAAAGCCAAAAAAGGAACTATGCTTTGCATCCTATGTTTTCATTTCCTCACCTGGGATCCTTAGTAGAGATGGATAACTGATTTGCTGACAACACACATGTACATGGGCATGTTTTGCAGAAATGGTGAAGAAAAAAAAATGCCTTCCTGGGTGTTAAATAGTGTTAAATAATTTAAGTCCATGTTAGCTTTATAACTCTTTTGCCCAGGGAAACCTTGAGTACAAATCCTAAAATGAAATGGGGAATTCTTGAAGGTGGAGTGGGCCTTTGAATTGAAACCTTAAGTCTTTGGCATCTCCTACCTTCTGTCCTTCAGAGGCTCCCAAGTCTTCTCCAACACCATAGAGGAACTTCTGTAGTAACAAGCAGTTATGTAAGGATGCGAAGAGAAGAGACTGCTCCTTGGTGCTAGCTGAATTCCATCCTTATACATTCACTTCCTGCCTTTTCTCAGCAGCAGTCATTTCAAACACAAATATCTTGGGAAATTTTAATGTCATAAGTCCTCTATGTTAGTTTTTTGTCAACCTCACACCACCTAGAGTCATTTGTGAAGAGAGACTTTCAATTGAGAAAATGTTTTTTTGATTAACAATTGATGAAACGGCACAGCCCACTATGGGCAGTGTCACTCTTAGGCAAATGACCCTGGGTTCTATAAGACAGCAGAGAGAGCAAACCATGAGAACAAGCCAGTAAGCAGTGCTCCTCCATGGTCTCTGTTTCAGTTTCTGCCTCCAAATTCCTGCCTTGAGTTCCAGCAATGACTGACAATGATCAGAAATTATAAACCAAATAAACCCTTTCCTTCCCAGGTTGCTTTGTCCTGGTGTTTTATCACAGCAGGTGATATGCTGACACATCCACACAATGTTTAAACCTTTAAGATAGATTTATTTTCCAAAATGAAACAGAAGACTTAAAAACCCTCTTGTTAGTTTGTCGTAATGCTCTAGCAAGCTGTTATGCAGTGGGTGGCTTAAATGAGGCATGAACTAACTTACAGTTCTGGGAGCCAGAATCCTAAGTCATAATGTCTACAAGTTTTCCCTGTAAATTGTGGAGGAACCATCCTTGCCCTCACGGGCTTCTGGTGGGAGCCACTGATCGGCTATTTCCTTGACTTTCAGCTACTTCATTTATCTCTGCCTGGGTCATCTTAAGTCATTCTCCTTGTGCCTCTCTCCTCTTATGGGGATGAGAACTGTGGCCTATACTACTTCAGTCTGGCCTTGTCTCAACTAATTGCATTTGCAGCCTTGTTTTCAAAAAGATAGTAGTCTGAAGGCTCTGGGATTAGCATTTCTTTTTGAAGAGTAGAGGACACAATTCAACTCAGCAACATTGCCCCCTGAGGGTTTATCTATTTGGAGACTTGCTCTTCCATGTACTGGTGTTAAGATGATTGAAACCATTGTTTGGGGTGGTTAGGCCATTGGGGGTGTGCCTTTGGAAAAGAATAAGTTAATGCTGTTATAGCTCTAGTTGGTCTCAAGAAATCAAACTTATAAAAGAGTAAGTGGAACCCATTCTGATTCTCTAGTTTCCTGTCCCACTATGTGGGAACCTAAGGTGTGTTCCCACCACATAACTGTTTGTCATGAGACCAGAGGTCAAACTGTTGAAGAGACTCAATCTTGAACTTTCAGCTTCTAAACCTCTGCTGAATATGCCCCTTTGCTTTTTATAAAGCATTCAGCCTCAGATAGTTTTTAAGAACTATTTTTATGCATATGTACGCGTGGGTAGGTATACATAGTGGGGTAGGAGGGGATGGCCTTGGGAGCCAGAAGAAGACATCAAATCACCCAGAGCTAGAGTTACAGGAATTTGTGAGCTGACTGGGAACCAAACTTGGGTCCTCTACAAAAGCAGTACCCACTTTGAAACACAGAGTAATCTCCAGCCCCAATAATTTGTTACAGCAACATGAAACAGACTGAAAAGGACAGAAGAGCAGAGTGGATGGAGGATCTACAACAGAGAGGACAAATTCGAGACTGAAAACAGCTTCACATGCTCCTCTTCATCTTTTCTCTGTCATCTTTCCTGTCATAAATATTCCTGCCCTCACTCATGTTGCATTTTTTTTTGTCTTATTGTATAGTTATTAGCCGTTAATCCCTGGAAAATTTCAGGAGGATGGTTCATGGACCCTGATAAGCTCCCAGTTTCAAATAATGAAATTCCAGTTATAAAGCGACTTAAACTAATTGAAAATGTTATGGTTCCAGCATGGACTACAAAGTCCAGAAATGTGCCTACAGGTTTCAGGCAAGGCAGGATCCAGGAGCTCTATGTCAGCGAGGTTCTATTCCCATCTTTGATTTCTGCTTGATCTCTAGTGCAACTGAACTTTCCGTAGGCAATCAAGGTGGCAGGAGGCAAGTGAATTTTACATGGTCCATCCTGCAGTTTGTATTCCCTGCAGTGACAGCCTTCTCTGAGAGAATGCCATTTCCCTCTTGGCCAGACAAGAAAGTAACTGCACATAGGCAGACAAGTATCTATCGTGTGTTTTCCGTCTCACTTGCCCTTCATAAAGGTCACCATTTTCTCCTGGTTTTTGGCTAGACACCTTGTATGATATAGGACTATGATGTAAGGCTTTGCTTCATTTGGTCGAGCAAGGAGTTTACATGCTAGGAAATGTGTGTATGTGTAGCCAAAAGGATTCTCCCTCCTTGGGTTACACTCGATCACAAGCCTTTTTCATTTTCCATCTTCTTTGTCTTTCCCTATCTCTCTTCTTCCTTCTCCCTAATCTTCTTTTTCCCAACTTCTGTGACCAGAGGATCACCAGCAAAAGGATGTGCCAGTTGATAGTAAGAAAGGAAGGTAAGTGTGCTCTCTCCAAGTCTAGCTACTAGAAAGCCAGTTACATGTTATGTAAAAATAATCACTAAAACAAATGTTTAAGGATCAAGATTTGGGGATTCAAAGAGTGTTAGTTGCTGTTCTTAGCACTTAGTGGGTTCAGGTAAATTCTCTCTCTTTTTTTTTTTTTTTTGGTTTTTCGAGACAGAGTTTCTCTGTATAATAACCCTGGCTGTCCTGGACTCGCTCTGTAGACCAGGTTGGCCTCCAACTCACAGTGATCCACCTGCCTCTCTGCCTCCCAAGTGCTAGGATTAAAGACATAAGCCACCATACCCAGCTGTCAGGTAGATCTTATGTAAAAATTCGAATAGAATTGATCAAACTAAGTTTGAGCTGCCCATTCTCTCACCTTGCTCCATTCACCGCAGGGCTATGATAAACATCTAAGGAAACTCCTTACTACACTAGGCTTTGCAGAACTCATTTCCATTGGGATTCTTTATGCACCATACCAGCCTGCATCCATTGCTGGGAAAATATTGAGGAACGGGTCCTTTTGGAAGCCCTCCCAGTTTGGGAACACTCCTACAGGTACTACAGAATGGAAGGGGCCAAGCTTCCTCATGTCACAGGGCAGCTGCCAGACAGGAAAATGCTTCTAAGGGCACTGTGCATGGGCCCATCTGAGGCCTTCTCACTCAACACTCCTGTAACTAGTTCTTCCATCTTCCTGGAACACTGGGATTATAAATGGGACCCAGATGTTGGCTCTGTCCTTCTTCACCTTGGAGATGTAGCTATAATTGGCTTGGACTTCAGCCAATCCCACAACTTGGGAAGATCTAAGACTCTTTCAATTTCTGCACACTTCAGCCTCTTCGGATGCTGCATGACACCGAACTGTGCCCCACACTAAAGTCTTTGCCTGTACCACAGGAAACGACTCACAGTTTGTCTGAGGGAGCCTGGTAAATTTAGCTGATGATTTAGAAATCTAGGGGATGAATTTTTCTAACCTTCTTTTTCATAAATAAAACAAGTTCTCTCTGGATTTCAAGCAGAGAGCCTTTTAATAAGCAGCGCTGTTCCCTGGCTGGGCATTCACGTCTGCTGCACGCGGTATTCATCTGATCCTTCCCTTTTAGCCCATCACCTGCTCTACTACCTTAGAGCTCATCTCCCATCCTCTTGGCAGCCATGCTCCATGTCTCTTTTAGGTTCCCTAAAGCGACCTGTGGGACAAACGTCTTACCATGCACTGTCATTCAATGTGGGCGTAAATTAGACATGTGTCCAACCACAGCCTTGGCTCTTTGGTTTGCCACAGTCTTTGTCACTTCCTACTGTCCTCTGTGGAGCTTTGCTCATTCATACAGTGTGCCTTACCACGGGGGAATTCTGTGTTCCCTGATTTTGCCCTAAATAATCCACTTACACAACCTGTAGGTTTTAAACACTTTTTTTTTCCAAAACCAGGCCAAAAGAGAAGGGATGTGAAGTCTGATATGTCACAGGATTAGGTCCAGCATCTCGCACTGGAATAGCTGCTGTTGGTCCTTCTCCAGCCATGCTTCTACAGGGCTGTTTTTATTTACTATGCCTTTCTATTCATTGCCTGACTCCACTAAATTTTCCTCTCTTAGGCAGAGTAATTTATCCCATCTTACCAAGTTGAGTATTCTGAGAGACCCTATTATAAACCAAAGTAGAGTGCTCTTTGAGATAGGTCCATCTTTCTTAGAATGACTTTAGGTGACATCCTCTAGTAGATCTGTCTTTTGAGTCTCATCCACTACTCAGCTCTCCTCACACCCATCCAATGATATGCCAGTGCAGTTTTTCCCATGAGGAATAAACTTGCCTGTGTTTTGTTACATAAGAACTGGGCTCACACACCTGGGAATATAATTAACATTTAGGCAGTTTCACGGCAAGCAGTGACCATGTGCTTGAGAACTATAATGCTCCTTTGAATAAGTTATATCCTACCTTAAGTGCTATGAGATTCCGAGGAGGAGCCCTGAGCTCTGAGTAAGAGGTTAAGAGGAACAATTTTAGAAAGCAATGTATTACCCCTTAAACAGTTCCAAACCTGCCAGGATGAATGGGACTAGTGAGGGACTAGCATTTGGAGTAGTCACGAGAGATGCTTCATCAGCACCACATAGGACATGGGAGTTTCAGAGAACACTGGCAGGAGAAGGAAAGGACACGCAGGTACTGTTGTACATGGTCCATACTTTGCTATTCTCACACATTGGTATGGAGGAGTGAAGCTAAAAAAGAAAAGAAATGCTATCCTCTATCTACCTTTTACCTGTCTATCTATCTTTCTTCATAATGTATAGCATAGGACTCCAAGTTTTTATTAAATTTGTTCCTTGACGATTTCATGCATGTGTATCGTACATTTTGTTTACTGTTATCCCAACCTGTATAGTCATCCTCTCACATCTATTATCAAAAGTCCCTTACAGGTTCCTTTCTTCTGTGTCTTTTTGTTTTGTTTTATGAGCTACTGAGTTCAATCAGGACAGTCCATATGATCACTGGTTTGTAACCATCCACTGGAGCCTGGTTGGGTATACACTCTCCAGTATATACAGTTGTTTACACATCTGAAAAGAATGACCATTCCTTACCCCCAAATCTAGCAATAGGCAAATGTTCAGCGTGGAGGGGATGGGGCCCATGAGCCCTTCCCTATCTATGATTAACTTTTGACAAGCCCCCATTCTGTATGTACAATGTGTGCAACCACGTATTGTAAAATCATGTTTCAATACATGAAATGCATGCATATATACAATGACTGTATCTTGCTCTGAAGATAACATTTCACATCCCTTCTCCCTACTTTCTGGCCCTTCAACTATTTCTGCCTCTTTTTCAGCAGTCTTTTCTGAGCCAGAGAGTTATCAATGTCTGGTTTAGCTCTGAGCACTCAGCTGTCACTCTGTGCATCTTGAGCAGCTCAGTGTCTTTGCATTCACTGTTGTTCACTTCAAAAAGAAGTTTCTTTGATTAATAATAAAAGTAGTATTTGTCTATGTGTATAAATGTAAGCATTGGGCTGCAGTTTCACACAGTTAAAATTCAAGCAAAGCCACTGAGCTTTGCTTACAGTTTTTCATTTTCAGTCTCAATTACATTTTGAAGCACCCCCTCTTAAGCTCTGCTCCCCACCATGACCCTTTTCTAGCTTTGTGGCTTCTACAGGTGCTACAAATAAAGTACACCTATCTAAAGATTCACATGTGAGAGAACACATACCATTTGTCCTTCTGTTCCTAGATGACCTCATTAACTATAACTTTTCCCAGTTCTGTCCATTTACCTGCAACTTTCGTGATTTCTTTTTTATTATAGATAAATAAAATTATGTTGTATATATGAACCACATTTGCATTATCGTTCATCAGTTGATGGGCATCTAGACGGTTTCCATTTCCTGGCTATTATGAAGAGAGTAGCGATGAACACGGATGAGCATCTCTAGAGTATAAAGTCCTTTAGGTATAAGCCTAGAATATCTGGGTCATGTGGTAGTTCTCTTTCAATCCTTCAGAGTGACTTCCTTGGTACCTACACCAGACTAGACTTCCACGAACAGTAAATAAGTCTTCCTTTTCCCCACAACCTTGAAAGCAACTTCTGTCATTCGACTTTTTGCTCACACCCATTCTGACTAGGCTAAACAGACTCTCAAAGTCATTCTAACCCATTTCCTCTAGTGTCTAATGGTGTTGAACACTTTTCAACGTATTTATCACCGATTCCTTGTTTTGAAAATCTCTATTCAGTGCCAGAAGCTCTACATTCCATGCTAATGACAAGTAGTCCAGTTTGTTTAATTTGACTCAGAACTAATCAGTGTATCAGATGGGGTGGACCTGGATTTAAGCCCTTCATCCATCATCATCAGAGTTACCAATCAATGTGCTCACCTTGCCCACGCATCTGATACAAATGGCTGGCTTCCATCTCACAGCGACGATGAGAAGGGCAAAGACGTGTTGGCAGTGGGGGTGGGATTTTGCTGCTGCCATCGGGAAGTGCCAAAGAGAGGTTGCCTCTTCCCTCTGTTCTGTTTATTGGTTTGTTTATTGTTGTTGGGTTGGTTTGTTTGTTTTCACAGACGTTCCCTTTACATAGCCCCCGATGTCCTGAAACTCACTAAAGCCCACAGAGATTCGCCTGCCTCAGTATATATTTAGTCTATAATTTTACTCCTAAGTGAAAATGTAGATCCACATACATTATTTTCCTTTCCTTAAAATTTTACATTATACTCAAAAACATTGATTATATTGTTTTATCTCACAAGATACCATCTAGAGATTCTTTGCTAAGCTTACCAATCAAGTAAAAATAAAAATATTAATTTTGCTAACTACTTCATAAAAATGTCAGATATCTTTAGAGCATAAATATTTAAGGCTACGTGTAGTGTTTGCCTACACAGGACATTTCAAAGAGAGGCATACCAATAAGCATATACTTTTGAAAATTGTAATTAAAATTAATGTTGAGACTGAAATACAAATTTATTATAGCCTTGGTTGCTTGCTAAGTTGAGTTAGTAGAGCCTGAGTAGTTACAGTCAGACTTCATCTACACAAGTAAAATGAAGCTGAGAATCCAGTAAATCACCTCTGTATGGGCCAGGCAATTAGGCCAAAAGCTGGGGAATTAACCCAATTTATCCAGATTCTGATGTTAGCAGACAGCTGCATCAAAAAAGTCAGAATGAAACACTTTTCCTTTTAAAAATATTAAATAATTACAATATTGATTGAACTGGCACCAGATAAACAGCCATCAAGGTAAAGTCCCTCAAAAGAGAAAGCCATGAAAACTATTCAAGCTTGCCCAAACAAAAGACTGGTGCAATGATTAAATTCCTGTGTGCATCCCAAACTCAGAGAGAAAATATTTACATTGAAGGAGGCACCTTTAACAATTAAGGACAAGTTTTAGGGTTTTAAGAGTCATGGAGGGTACTGCCAACTTCACCATGTTCTATAGCAGGAATGGACACTGAGATCCATGCTGCCTGGAGAAATCACTCTCCTACCACAGTCACAGATCCAGCTCCTACTGACTTTCCAGGAGTTATTGGTTTGGGTTAGACAGAGCTTTCTCATTCCATGCCATTTCCAGAAGATTCCAGTGACAGAACATCAAAGAAAATAATTAGTTGCTCTCTTGCTGTCCTTCTGATGATCGTAAAGCCTGGGTTCTCAAATGAACTCTGTGATTAAATAAATAAGGTTCTTGGACTTTGTGAAATTCTTAAAAATCTTCCGAGAATAGATTTAAATGTGCCCAGTCTTTTGTGTGCCAGCACCCCCAAGGAAGTCTGTCTGTAATCACAGACTTTGAATGTGGTGATTTGTGACATAGCCTCTCGTATAACTGAGGTTCATGGAACTCTACTTTCAAGTCATAGAAACTCAACAAGAATAATTCATTAGAAGCTTAAAAATAACAGCAGGCACCCAGGATGGCAGATACAGAGGATATTGGCACCCCTGACAGGACCCTCTCTTCCTTGCCATTTCTAGATTAGTTAGTCCCTAGCTGGACTAGCTTTCTGAGGACTGGTTCTCTGGTAAGTTAGAAAACATGAATGAAGGTGTCAAGGTTGTTATTGCTTATAGCCTCAGCCCCAACTAAGACAGTGACTATTGCAGTCATCTCACAGTTCATATAAAAGCTGATAAACCCAGATGGGGGAGTTGGGACTTGGTGATTGGTTTATTGACTAAGAAGCAGAGACTGTTGGGTAATTGCCACTTTGCATATGAGGCTATCAGCAGAAAGCACAGGACTGAAGAACACATGGAAGTTGGAGAACTTTTCAGAAACAAGGCAAGGATAATATTTGTCATTTTGATATTTTGAGTTTGAAGTTTTGTGGTAAAAAGAGTTACAAATGTTCTTAGCATACTGGATACACAAATATGAAGTCAGGGTAAGGGAAGCTTTGAGCTGGAGATAAAGTCTTTGGAATCTTAAATAGTCAGGGAGAAAAGGAAAGACTTGCTCTACCAGTCAAGGATATTAAACCCAAAGGAAAAGGCAGTAAAATATAACGCTGGGCAAGTGGACACTAATTACTACAACCGAGCTGATAGATAGAGAAAGCAAAGCTACTTCTGTGTCAAGGAAAGGGAGAAAGGGTGGTTTTTAACAAAGAAAGTCACTATTCAGATATAGAGAGACCACATTCATTGTGAATTATCAATGCCCGTCAGATTTGACAAAGGTTTTTTTGTTTTGTTTTGTTGTTGTTGTTTTTTTTGACTACACATTCATTGAGCACTAATGTGTTTCAGGCATCATGGCAGAGGTTGGGCTTCATGAGGGAGAGGGGAATAACCTCATGATTTTCAAACTTTAATTCACACCTTAGTTTTCCAGACATCTCTGTGCTGCATGCAATCTATTTTAGAAGTGTGGTTCGAGCTGAGAATCTACAGGTGGTGTGGACACTGTTGACATGCTGGTCCACCTTTGAACATCAAGGATGAGACAACATAGTGCTGTAGATCATCATAAGGAGTCGATTAACTCTCCGTGAAGTAGTGGGACCTATTGGTGTCTTTGGAGTGATTTCGTGAGGTCTGGGATCTGAAGCAGTAGACATGGGATGGTTGGGTGATCAGATTGTAGATAAAACCCTGGGAATGAGAATCTAGACTGTAGCAATGTAGAAGAAATGGTAATCTTTTTTTTAAATTACATATTTGTTTGTGTGTGTGAGCGCACATGCATGCCTTTCTAAGGAACTAAGGATAACTTGGGAATGTGGTTCTCTATTTCCACATTGTGGGTCCCAGGGATTGAACTCAGGTCTTCAAACTTGATGGTAGGTACTTTAACCACCAAGCCCCAAAATGGGAATCTTTAAAATTTATTTTATCATTTTGTTTGTGCTTGCACTCGTGTGTGTGTGTGTGTGTGTGTGTGTGTGTGTGTGTGTGTGTGTGTAAGCATATATGAGCATGTGTCCAAGCAGCTAGAGTTATTGGCATCTGTGAGCCGTCTCATGTGAATAATGGGAACTGAGCTCCTGTCTTCCACAGGAGCAGCAATACTGTTAGCGGCTGAGCCATCTCTCCCACCCCCAAGAACAGGAATCACTAAACAGCTTATATGTACCTATGTGCCCCATCCAACCCTTACAGGAAGGAACATTTTCTGTCCCTTGACCTTGCCACCACCTCCTCCTCCCTCCTTTTTAGATGTGATCTTACTGAGTAGCACTAGCTGTCCTTGAATTCGATTTGTAAACTGGCCTTGAATTCAGAGATCTTCGTATTCTGTCTTCTGAGTGCTGGTATTAAAGGCATGTAGCTCATATCCAGTCTCCCCTTCGCTTTTTAAAAGTCACATCTGGAGCGCCTTACAGCCTTGATCATGCATATTTCTTAGAATTTGTTCTATCCTGAGGGATATGATTATAAACATAGAAACACAAAAAGGTTGGACTTGAAATTTGAGAATCTAAATCTAATCTGGGATACTGATATTTTTGGACCCATTGGTCAATATATTAATGTCTAGTAGATTTAGTCTAAAGTTGTTTACACAATAAATTTTAATGGATTTTATTAAGTTGGATGTAGTATGGCAGGCCTCATGAATATCTGGCTCTTCTAAGTTTGTGGGCACATGCAGCTGCTTGGATAATGCCAAGGAGGATATTAGCAATGTGTCCTGGGGCAGGGGTAAATAGAGGGGAGGAGTGTTTTAATTCCTTCCTTCTATCAGTGATAATGCCCATTCTTCAGCTCACAGCTTTAAAAATCTTGAGGTTTTAAGGAGCACATAAAATGAAAATATTCCTTTTCTTTTCAGCCCAACATTAGGCTTCTTCATATTCTACTTCCCTATATGAAGTTAAAGGTGTGTAGTTCTGTGTTTGCTTTTAAGGCTGGTCAACATGAAACCCAGAGCATTAACAAGGAATTGGGACTCACTGACCCTGCCCTGAGCAGGGAATAAAGGGCACTACACACATTCTACACTCAGCTCTTTCTCCAGGGATGGCAGATATAGCATAGCTATGGGAAACTCTTCATGGGAAGAGTTTCTTTTTGTAGACTATTTTCTGGTCTGAAGGGGGTGACACAGTGTGGATAGACAATGGAATAAACATGCAGTAGTTGGAATTGCAGATCCGCCTTTGAGCCTTCCTATAGAAATTCTCCAGTCTGAGGAGACCTGGAGTTCTGCTCTCTGTACATACCCACGACAAGACCCAGTGAGTATTTGTATCTGTAGTTCGATCTGTGCTCAGTGGATTAAATGCTCCAGAAAGAGAAATTCAATGTTGCTACTATCAGTTACTGAAAGTGTAGTATTATTAAACTTTTTTAAAATAAAAATGTCTGTTTAAAGCACATACCAGCATATTTTGCTGTCCTTTCCCCTGAAAACACCAAATTTCAAATTGGTGATAAATCAGAGAGCTGTGAAGTTTCTACTGTTTTCGCTCAGGAAATCTTTCTGTATCCCAGGAAATCTTTCCAAGAAGCCAGGTGTCATAAAGCTCATAGTTCCTAAAAGGACAATGACATAATTGGGGGTTGAGATACTAAGGATCTGTAGTAAAATAAATCATGATATGGCCATTGATCTGCCATATCCACTATCAACCTCTATGCTTACTTAACGGTCTAAAATGATGTTCTAAGTCACAAGACCTATAATTTTATTGCTTCGAGGGACCATGGGGATTGTCTTGTCTGAGCCACAATTTGAAGATAAGGACGTTTAAATAAGAGAAGATGAAGTGACCTGTTTAATTCAGTTAGAAGATCCAGGAAAGGATTGTCTCCATCCTTGCCCTCTACTAAAGTCTTGCTTGGCAAAAAGCCCTGCAAATTGTGTAGAGTAAATACTGGGGCTGGGGGTGGGGACAGTGTTGTGCCTGAGACACAAACATGATCAAAGTTTATATGCTTACTATATGATATCAATCTGATATCATCCTTGGAATTCAAGAGAATATTTTCCAGGACAAAAAAATCTCTTCTTTTTCTCCTTCTTTCATAAACTTCTTCAGGAAAATCATTCTTAGCACAAGGAACTGGCAAACCTTTTTCTGTTTAAGACCAGGTGGAGATGGAGCATCTCTCTTGTCTGAAGTGTGTGCGACCAGAGATGCTTTGAATTTGGATTCTTTTACATTGCAGGATATTCACATAGACCTAATGGGATATTTTGGAGAGAAGAGTAATGTCTAAACATGAAATTGGTTTATGTTTCATATATTCATTCTATATGTAGCCTATAGGCAATTTTATGCCCCAGTTTAAATAATTGTGTGCATAAAACACAAGTTCATATGCTAGAACTTTCTGCTTGTGGCACCATGCCAACTCTCAGAAAGTTTGGATATAGGAGCATTTTGGATCTTAAGTTTTTGGATTAGGGAATGTCTAGGAAATTCTGTAGACTTGTCAAGTGATTGTTTCTATTCAGCTACTCCAGCCTGCCACTGTAGAGTCAGAGTAAACAGACTGTATAAAAAACTGTGGCGCTTCATTCCATTGAATCTCTAGCTCTCTAGATAGCAATTTAAATTTCATACAGTTATCATATTTTCATATGTCACAAAATGTTACTCTTCACCTGGTCCTTTTCCAGCTGCTTAAAAATATAAAACCACTTACAACTTATAACTCTAAGAAATTAGGCAGAGGACCAAATTTCGTCTATGGCTTCATTACCCATTATTGGAAGGAGAGGAGAGGTTCAGGTTAGAAATATCTAGTTTCAAAATTTATTTATGCCATTTATGCCTTCAGTTTTTATTTAAATGTCATACTTGTCCATCCATATGTGTGCTGACATGGTTTCAACTAGTGGCCAGAAAACAGGGTGAGTATACACTCGCAGAAAGCTCAGGGTAGGCACTGTGGACATCAGATATGTTGTATATGCTGGCTCTCCTCTCTGCATATTCTTCTTATCCATTCACCAGGACACTCACACAGGCACACAACACACACAACACACACACACAACACACACAAACACACATGTACACACAAGTTTTTCTTGTTTCTATTTTTATTTTTTTTCTTCTCCAAGACCCTGGGCATAGACTTTTTGAAGCTGTGCACAGGATGAGGGCTTGGTGATTGGAAAAATCAATATTCTCTGTAATAGAGACAATGTTTTCTCTTTTCTATATTAATTCTTGGGGAGGAAAGAACAAGAGCAACAAGATGCAGATACAAGGGAAACTAACTGTATGCACTTGGATGACTTCTTGAGGAAAGAGTGAGAAAGATTTGACACATTCAGCTGCCACTTGGAGTTATCTTTTGTTGAAAGGCTGGTTCAACACTTGCTGCCCTTTCTTAAACTTGACTCTGAGGCCATCTCAGCTGATCTCCAGGCAGCCGGAACAGTCTCTCCCATGACAAACAGCTGCACAAATTGTAAAGCATCGAGAAGCTCCAGCCAATGTATTGCCTACTATGCTGTCGTAACCAAAGTGTCCCAAGTCTTCCTCTGACCTGCCCACAATTCTGAGGGTGAAATAAAGAGACAAATGGGAAGCTGGATGTATTTGAATGGAAAAGAGAGGCAGTCACATTTCTTGGCAATAAGGTCAATCGGAAGTTGGGACTAAGTGGAATAAAGGGAAATGTCATACTCAGCTCGATAATCAGACTTTTGATTATACATTAGAAAACATTGGTGCCTTCCTCTTGATGCTTCAAGTCACTGTTACAGAGCTGGGATAGGATGGGCTCTTCCATTCAAGTATCATCCTTTGAATAGTTAGTAAGTACAACTCCTAACAGAGGAAGCTGAGAATTTATGGGCAAGTAGAATAGTATCTGTTCTCAAGGAGCTTGCTCCAAGGACATAAGGGAGAGCAATAGACCAGAAAGTGAACCTGGCCATGCTCAATGGTAAGTGCTAAGATGAGGTTAACATTGGGTTCTATGTGGTCTTAAAATGGCCTCCGGTCTACTTTGTGGTAGATAGGAAGGAAAGAACGATGGAACAGTTACCAAAAATGATACTAAATTAGGCAAAGGCAAGGAAGTGTGGGACATAGAGAAGGAAAGAGGGGATGAGAAAGAGCAAAAATTGACATTTTAGAGTACTTACCATATGCCATGCATCACTTGGGGATGTTTACATACCTTGCTTCAATTATGGGCTGGTTCCTGTCACAGTCCCCTTTTATATGACAAAACGGAGAGCATGGGTGCCTGCTTAGTGTCACACACTTAAGTGGTAAACTGGAGTTAAAACCATGCGCTCCGTAGTTTCCACTCTTACCTGTCACAGAGAGAAATCAGCAAGAAAGAGCACAGTGCATTCCAAAATAACTGCAGGTCATCTAGTGTGCTGAAAGAAGCCACATCTCACAAATGCATACTTCTTACTTCTCCAAAATGTGTACAAAATAAATATTCTTCAAATAAAGTGTGATACAAAGAGATTCCTGTCCCTCTTCCCATTGCTACCCACATAAAATGATCCTGAGAGGCTTAGAGTATGATGGTGTCCTGGTTAGGATTTTGTCAACTCAACACAAACTAGAAGCAAATGGGAAGAGGAAACTCAGTAAGGAGAATGCCTCCATCAGATTGCTTGTAGGCAAGCCTGTGGGGCATTTCTTGATTGCTAACTGGTGGAGGAGGCTCTGGCTCACTGTTGGTGGCTCCACACTTGGGGAGGTCATCCTGGGTAAGAAAGCAGGCTGTGCAAGCCATCTGAAGCGAATCAGTTCCTCTGCGGCTTCAGTTCCTGCCCCCTTGTTCCTGTTCTACTTGGCTTCCTTCAGTGATAGACTGTGACTGGGAAGTATAAGCCAAATAAATCTATTCCTCCCCAGTTTGCTTTGGATCATGGTCTTTATAACAGCAATAGGAAGCAAACTAGGACAGCTAGGTTGGGTTTTCTATATCCAGATAGGCTTAGTGGGAAAAAGTTATATTTTCTTTATGTACAACTATACCAACAAAAATAAAGTAAAATGTATTAAAGATGGCAATATAAAACCAACAATATAAGAGCTCTATACTTTTTGCAACATTTTTTGTCAAAAAAATTTGAGCCTGATTTCATAATCATAACTTTATGTAACAGGATTTAATGGGTCAAATGGATACAAAGAGCTTCCAATTGAGAAATTTGGTTTTATTTATGTGTAAACTTTATTTTGTGTATGTGTGTGTACCTGAGTGTATGTATATGTACCACATGGTACAAGAACTAAAGGAAGTCAGATGAGGTGTTGCATCCCCTAGAACTGGACTTACAGATAGTTGTGAGCACCATGTAGTTGCTGGAAACTAAACCCAGGTCCTATGAAATGGCAGTAAGCACTCTTAACCACTGAGCAACCTCTCCAGTCCCTTAAGAGAGTTTAGTAGTCATTTATTTAAAGTCTTTTTAGAAACGCTTTTAAAATTTTTATTATTATTATGTGCATTGGTGTTTTGCCTACATGAATGTCTGTGTGAGGGTGTTGGATCCCCTTGTGACTGGAGTTACAGGCTATGATAAGCCGCCATATGGATGTTGGGAATGGAACCCGGGTCCTCTGGAAGAACTACCTGTGTTCTTTTTTTTTTTGTTTTTCGAGACAGGGTTTCTCTGTTTAACAGCTCTGGCTGTCCTGGACTCGCTTTGTAGACCAGGCTGGCCTCAAACTCGCAAAGATCCGCCTGCCTCTGCCTCCCAAGTGCTGGGATTAAAGGCGTGCGCCACCACCGCCCGGCACTACCTGTGTTCTTAACCATGTACTGAGCATTGTGTCTTTTGAGGTTGCAAATTAAATATCATCTTCCCAGTTTATCAACTCAAAACTTTTAAATAAATGATTTCAAGATAAAGATGTATTTCATGTTAGCTGAATCCATGAGCAATCTCTTGGCAGTCACCTGCAGCTAGCTGACCTGCACCTAAAAGGACATGTCTGCGAGTGACTGACAGATGCACTCAATTATATGAAAGCAGGATCCTTTTTAGGTATCCTCTACTTCTCTTTCCACAAGAATCAGAGCCCAGGGCTGCTGTCTGTGCCACACATGCACTTTGGATAAAAACATCTCTAGGAGCTCCAAGAGTATCTGGTTCAGAGCGCTGCCGAAATAGACACCCAAGTTTAGGGTGTGTGACTCACACACAGGGAGCATTGGGGCATAGCTTAGAGGGAAGGGGAATGGGATTAGAGGCGATTGCCCACCCTCTTAGGAGCCCTGAACTAGACTGTTCAAAGCCTGGGGCCACCGGCCTGGCTGCCCTAGGGCCGAACGAATCAATTTCTGGTGGCACATCTGTAGTCCATTCACGGTTCACAAATTGGGAAGTTTCTCATTAAGTAGTGCCACAGCATGAAGGCTCTGGAGCCAGAGTGCCTAGGTTTGAAGTCAATTTATCCTGTACTGAGCCTTGTGTCTCTTGAGGATGCGAATTAAATATCAGCTTCCCAGCTAGATGATCTGTGAACTCATGTGTAAGATAGCAAGAATGAGGTGCTTGAAACCCATCCTTGTTACTCAGCAAATGGAAACCAGGGTTCTCAGTACCAAATCCATGATTGAGCACAGCTTATATAATGACTGAATTTAGCTGTGGATTTAATACTGAGGATTTTAAGTGATAAGGAATTCCCACTTTTATTTTCAATCACACAGTCACTTAGTTACAAACATTCAATATAGCATGACTTATACGTCAGCTCAGAGCTGTTCCCACACTCTCAGGCTTATATTCTAGTGTGGAAGAATGATACCAAATAAGTAAATGGAAACCTAGAGACTGTGATCATTGCTGCGAAGGCCAATGAAGGATGCCACAAGAACTTAATTGGTAGCATTAAGTTTCTTAATTTGAGTTGATAGGTAACATGGGACTGCCTTCGAGCAAGGGATGTTTGAGCTGAGACCCATGTGTTAAGTAGCAGTTGTCAAGGATCAGGTAGAAGCTAGGAAAAAACTCTAGGCTAAGGGAATCACAGGTTCAAGGCCCTCAAGTGGCATGGAACTTGGTACATGTGAGAAGTAGACCAGTTGGCTGCACACTCTGAGAATATGAATGGACAAGACTGATTTCCTCTAGAGCTGGTGAAATGAGTAACAATGGTCAGGTCTCACAAGCCTCAGGTGGATCATGTTAGAGTTAGAAAAATTCATTTTCTTAACCTTTGTGTTTGAGTAGAGTAGAAATATCATTCAACTATGGTGCATGAACAAGATGATGACTCAATCCAGATGATGTCATACTTTGAAAGCAATGTGTTTTGACAGGACCCAAGCGTGTGGAGACAAAGTCAGGGAGATGAGAGGAGACTTATGGTTTTCAGTTGCCTATTTTGAAGAAGTGGGTAAATAATGGTGTCATTTGCTAAGATTTGAAAGAAAGGAGAAATTATCTAATTTTAAAAATGCATTGATTATTAGTGATACACTTATGTGAAGATTTCTATATGTGCAATTAATTGTATACTTTTTTGGTTTTCGAGATAATTGTGTGCTTTTTAAGATAGGAAGGATACTGTGACAGATTTGGTTTTGGTTTGGTTTTATTTAATATTTTTTAAAACTTCACACATGAGCACTGCATCTTAATCAGTCTCACTTCTCCCCTTCCCCCCACCAATCTTCCTGTGTCTCCCTCCTAAATTAATTATCTTTTCCTCAATTGTTATTGTTGCGTGCATATGCATATATGTGTACACATGTATACATAATGCATTAAATCCATTTAACTTTGCTTGTAGGTACATGTGTGTAGGACTGGCAGTTTGGGAGTGGACAACCTGTGTAGGAATTTTCCCTGGAGGGGACTGGTTCTTCCTCTCTCTACAGACATGGACTACTTGTAGCTCTTCGGCTAAGGATGGGCCCATGTGGAATTTCCCCTGCCCACATTGGCATGTCAACTCATTTTATTCTATGTGCAATAGTGTTTTGCCTGCATGTATGTCTGTGAATAGACTTTCAGGTCAGCTCCAGTTTGATCCTCTGAGTGTAATGACATATTTGAATAGGCAAAATTACCAGGATCTTATAGCGCTAACACCAACACGCTCAGTTCAGAGCAGGAACCATGGTATAGGCTAAATGCAGAGGAAAGAGTCACCAGTGGACAAGTGGCCAAGAAGGTAAAAGAAAAATCCTGTTTATAAGTCAGCCAGGGTAATGAAACAGGTCCTCCGGAATGTCAGAGGGGCCCCTGGGCACTGCTGCAGCACAGTAAGTGGATAAACATTTGAATGTGTGTGCATCTGGGAACTATGGTTAAATGCCCAGAAGTGTTCATATGGTTGTGTTTTCTCTGAACTACTCTACTTTTTCTTTCCTGTTCTTTCCAGAGTCGTTTAAATTATAGCCTAACTCTGCTGCTTTCGTTTACTAGCCACCCACTTCCTTCTTTATTCCCAGTGCCCACAAAACGTGGTTCACTTGTGATTTGGATATGAAATGTCCCTGGCTGTTCATGTGCTGAAGTCTTGATCCAGAATGCCACGTTCAGAGGTGGGGCTTTGAGAGAGTGTTTGGGTCATAAGGGCTTTGACTCAGTAGATCCATTCTTTGATTGCTTATGTTATTGAGACACAGTGGAAGCTGTGGAAATCGACACTGCTTGAAGGAAACAGACCACTGGAAATGTCCTTAAGGGTAGGGTATATCTTGGGCCTGGCCTCCTCCAAACCCTCTTCTCCCTGGCCATTCTCTCCTCTGTGATATTTCAGACTCACCTCAAGCCCAGAGCAATGGAGCCAGCTGGTCATGGAATGGGCTCTCTGGAACCACAAGCCATAACAAATCTTTCTTCTCTACATTTTTCATTACACATATTTTGTCACAGTGATAAAAAACAACTGAGCACACAGGTTCCTGTTTGTAAAAGGCAGTCTTCATGAGAAATCCCATGATTTCTGACTTCAGTTGATCTTGAAAAAAGAAAATCCTCAGCTATCCTTAGATGTTTTCAAGTACCAAATGAAGATATGAAGGTCCTAAGTATATAGTGTAGAAGGACTCACAGTGGGAGTGAGAAGTAACTTTAAATAAGTTTGGTGACTACTGTGTGTAGAACATTAACTATTTCATTATATAATTTCTGTCAGCAGAGCTGTACTGTTTCCACCCTAGCTCCATGATACTGACTTTTACGTGTATGGCAGATTTCATGATTTATTCCTTTTACCCCCTACCTAATAAAGCATAGTCTCAGTGCAGTGGCTTCTGATTATAAACTCAGCACTTTGAAAGCTGAGACAGGAGATTGCTATGTGTGACTCCAACCTGTGCTACAGAATGAGACCCCGTCTCAAGGAATTGAAAGCAAAACCAAAAGGGGGTCTGGAGAGATGATATAGTGAAATTGTTGCTTTTGCAGAGGGCCTAAGTTCATTTCCCAGCACCACATGACTCACAACTACTCCCAACTCCAGTTCCAGGGAACCTGACACCCTCTTCTGTTACTCTGCACACACCAGGCACACACACATGATACACATAAACACAGGTAGGACAAGGAGTCATATAAAATAAAATAAACAAATTGTAAAAGAGGAAATAGGAAAAGGAGAAAGAAAGAAAAAGAACAAGAAAAATAAAATATACATGTTGAAATATTAACAGGAAAGTGATATTTGCAAGGCTAATTTTGAGTCTATTGCTATGAATTAAAAGAAAATATTCACAAACTTCAGAATTCTGTTACTAGTAACAAATCCCGTGACATCCCATAATCATAGTAGATAAGAAGAAGATGAGTCAAAGCTGAGAATCTTATTTATTTACTTGTTTGCTTACTTACATTTTATTCATTTAGGGGACAGGAAAATATGTGCAGAGGTCAGGGGACAACATGTGGATGTGGGAAGGCATCACAAGGCCTCATTTCTAGCTGAAGAGCTACAGGCAGTTCATGACTGTTGAAGTAAAGACAGCCAGTTTCTTCAGAGATGAGCCCCTAATAGGTTTCCCATGCCTAACTGGTCAGCCTTAAACCTTTGTACATACTCAGCAACATTAAGTGTATATGTATATATATTACACACACACACACACACACACACACACACACACACACACACACACACAATTATAGAAGAGGATAGACATGAATTTGAGAGGGGTTCTGAGGTGGGACATGGGAAGGGTAGGTGGGTATGATGATAATGTGTTGTATTCATATGTGAATTCCAAAAAATACCATTGTTCTTTAAAAGGAAGAAAAATAGGATAAAGGTAGTTTGGTGCTCTAGAACTGGTCGTATAGAGACCAACTTACATCTTGGACCACATGTAGCATACTTTGAGCATTAGTATAACCACCTGTTGATTTTCTAGAGCTCATGTATGTAAATTTAAAAAAAACATACTTTATCCGAAGAGTTTCCTTTCAGCTTTGAGGATAAACTAAAAGAAAGTGGCTTAGCTATGCTCAGTTGTTGAAAAACATCTAAATAACCAGTTGTGTGAAAAAATGGGAATTTATTTTCCTAAAGGTAGAAAGGCAAATTGATACAATCATTTAAAATGCTAATAAATGCAAATTATCCTATCTATGCTAGGATGTCCACTGATATGATCTTGTGCATGCAACCATACTGTTGAAAATTCATGCATGTCTAGACAATTCCGCACAGTCCCCTGACTCTTATAATCCATCTGCTCTCTCTTCCAGCATGTTCCCTGAGCCTTGGATATAGGTGGTGTGTTACAAATGCCCCAGTTAACTTATCCCAGCACCAACTCAAAAGCACAAAGTCTAGGTTATCTGGCTTTATGTAGATCAGCTATGGCTAGACTCAGAGCATGTCTGGAGGAAAGGACTCTAACTATAAGCTTGTAAGGTCAAATGGGTTTTCTACTTCCAAGATGCTTAGGAGGTACAGTCTTCCAACAATAAGACAAGGAAAAGGAGAAGTAAGAGGCTCCCAAATAAACTTAATCTCAAGCCTGAGAAAAGAAACTAAACCTTAAAGCCCTAGAGTCATCCTTTTGACTCTGTCTACTGGTTCTGTGCACTCTGGAGCAGGTTGAACACCCAAACAAAGCCTGGGGAAGATGCTTTGCTCAGCCTCAGTACTGAACACATGCTTCTGCCCTATGCAGGTGGAGACCTGCAACTATAGTTTCCCCAGGCTGCTGTTGTCCACTAAAGACCTGCAGATATCACCAAAGTTCCCATTGGGGATGCTCTCTGGTTGCTCCACTCCTGCCTTAAATCTCTGCCTTGGGAACTGAGGCCATGAAGATGCTGCCATGGTTTAACATTTGTTGCCACCTGGGCAGTGGGTTGAGAAACTCCTGGGACTTTTGAGAAAGGTTGTATTGCAAGCAGCACACTGTGATATGAGGTCAGTAGCCTCAGGCACTCTAAGCAGTGAGCCCCGAGAGGCTGGCCTAGGTGTGTCCTTGTCACTGTTCTGCCCTTCAAAAACCCCAGGCCCAGGATGTGTTTTAGAGTCACTTCCCCACTATCCATACCAATCTCCATTGAGAACAATCCCCCCCCCCACACACACACGCTGGGTTTTATTCTGTATCTTCCTTTGGTGTTCCTCTTTCGCAGACATATTCTGCTTCTTGTTCACTTTCTCATGGCTCAATTAAGGGGCTAACTGTTTCTGAGTGGCACCAATGCAGCCGCCTGAACACTTTGCTGTAGATATTTTCTTTTCATCAGATATCCTAATTCATTGCTTCTGAGCTTTGTTTTCCATAATCCCCTCAAGGCATGGATGCAACCCAGCAAAATTCTTTGTTAGTTTATAAGCTAAAGAGAAAATCAGGGAAGGAGGGAGGAGCCATTGTAATACTCATATTAAAAGGCAAAGGATCATTTTTCTCAACCAATTTAGTTTTGAGGGCTTCTGAACTTAATTAAAATCAGACGAAGATAAATTATATTCTCTTGTTTTCATTCTGGGAAACTCATTTCATAAACTAAATATTTGTGTCCCCCAAATTTCATAGGTTGAAACTCCATCCACAATGTGCTGATATTTGGAAGTAGGTATGTTTAGATGAGGCTGTGAGGCCAGAAACCCTCTCATGGGATTAGTGTCTTCCCTCAGCCAAATGACAACTCAATGAGAAGATAACTACCAGCCAGGAAGTTAGCCTTTGCTAGGAGAAATGAATTTTGAACTTGCCTGTACTCTAGCTTTGAACTTCAGCCTCTGAAATGGTGAAAAATATATGTCTGTTCTTGAAGCCTCACAGTCCAAAGTATGTTGTTATAGCAATCCATACGAACACAATCCAGAGCAAATGAAATTTCCTAATGCAGGAGAATAGATCAGAATGGTCACTTTCTGTGTTGCCCGCTGTATTTGCCAGGTGCCTGTATCTGCGGGGTCTCTTCTCCCCAAGTTCCCAGTGAATGCACAGGGAAACTAGTTGGCGTGCCAGGTTAGTACCCCAGGAATTCTATCACCTAGATTCTTTGGTTTGTGGGGTGTGTGTGTGTGTGTGTGTGTGTGTGTGTGTGTGTGTGTCCCCTTTTCTTTTGTGTTAAAAACTTAAAACTTTTCCTTCCTTAAACTTCAGGGGAGTTTGGGGAAGAATAGCAGTGAAAGTGTGGTTTGTCTGCCTTCCAAACAAAACCCTAGTCTAAGCTCTCCCCTAGCATCCTGGCTAATAAGGTGTTCTGAAAATGAACGCTTTGCTACGTATAGAAGCTGTGTGTATAAGAACACAGAGAATATGAAGGGCTATGTCTTTCTTAAAGGTAACACGAGATTTGAGTTATCCCAGTCTAGTGCTCTTTATAGGAGGAGAATGAAGAGTCTGCTTCAGTATGTTTCTTTCGCTCCCTCTGTGTCTGAAGCCTCTTTTTCTTTGTTCTGGTAACCGTGTGTGAAGAGTTACTCCATTACTCACTCCCGTTTAAGGGCTCTCAGTTACCTGTACTATTTTTTTTCTATTTCATAAACTTATATGTATCTTATTTTTTCCTTTTTAAAAAAATCTTCTTTGGACTTACTCTGTCCTTTTACTAGACTCTTTGGTTGAGAATGTAACTCATTTTTGTTTCACATACATACATATAAGGACAGAAATATACTTTTCAATATTGCTTTACAGCATGGCTCAAGACTTCCTTACAGCACTCAGGGTACAGACTCTCTGTGATCAGTGCCTTATCTAAAAATTAGTTTTTAATTCTAGCCGTTGGGAAGTTGAGGTAGGAAGATCAGGAGGTTAGGCCAACCTGGGGTGCATGAGACTGTCCTGTCCAATTAATTTTCAGTTTACAATTTATTTTACTTTTAACTGTAAATTAAATGTAATATAATTGCTTCTGGTTAAAAACACACATTAATGCGAATTCCCTGAAATCCACAGGACTTCTTTGGTGGCTTAAAAATTAGTCAGTCTTATATAAAAGTTTTCAAAAGAAATGAATGTTCTCTTTTTGAGTGTCATGATGTATAATTACAGTTTTCAAATTTATAAATGTATTATACTCTTAGAAGGTTTTTGTTTGTTTGTTTGGCTGTTTTTTTGTTGTTGTTGCTTTGTTTTTACTTTTTGTGTAGACAGAGTCTCCTTATGTAGACTAGGCTGGCCTGGAAATCACAGAGATCTGCCTGCTCCTGTCTCCCAAGTGCCGGGATGACCTTAACTCCCCGATTCTCTCATGATTTGACATTACACATGTGTACACCATGGTTGGCCTAAACACTCATTTTTATCTTATCAATCTTGGATTTTGTTTTTACTGTGTCATTTAACTTATACTGATGTGTGCCTGGATTTGATTTTTGCTTTTACACTTTTGATTTGTGAGTTTGATGGATCAGCTTTCTTACGTTCATCATGATCATGAATGAATTAAATTACTTCTACCATCTTTAGTGGTTTTTCTTTTGAATCTGTTATTTGTTTTCTTATCTTTTATGTACTTGCATCCCTTTTGTTTATTTGTTTGTTTGTTTTTTGAGACAGGTTTTCTCTGAGTACTTTTTCTAATCTTTCTAACTTTCAGAGTTACAGTTTGTATTCTATTTTTACAGTTTTCTTTCTTAAATTTGTTTTTGAGGTTATAATATACATTTTTCCTTCTCTTTACTCCCTCCCAACCTTCCTATATACCTCTCTTTCAAATTAATGGTCTCCTTTTTCATCAATTATTATTATTCCACATATACATGTAAACATATATGAACATACATATATATTCCTAAATATAGTCTGTTCCATTTGTAATGTTATTTGCATGAATGTTTTTCAGAGCTGACCATTTGTTATTGGATAGCAGATTGGTGTGTTCTTCCCTGAGGAAGACCATTTCTCTTGCTTTAGCACAAACATTTAAATGTCAAGTGTAACATATTAAATAATATGTTAATCAGTTCAGTCCCTATAGTTTTCCCCTGAGGAAAACTAAATATTTTAGCAGTATAATAACATTTAAAATTCTTTCCAATAACCTTTTACAATTATTTATTTACTTTTTAATTTATGTATACACACGTACGTACGTGCACATGCATGCACTCATGTGCGTGCGTGCGTGCGCACACACACACACACACACACACACACACACACACACACACACACCTCAGCATGTCTGTGGATGTCAGAGGATAACCTATGGGAGTTAGTGCTCCCCTGCCATCATGAGTTCAGTGGACTGAAGCAGGTTTTCAGGCTTGACAGTGGGCACCCTTACCTGCTTGAACCATTTCACTGGCCCTATTTGATTAATAAAAAATAAGTCTTTCTGTTGTTGGTGAGCCATTAATTGAATTCGCCATTGGATCATGCCATTGGCTGTGCCTGTCATTGCTGGTGGTGTCACATCTCTCCCTCTGGTTTATTGTATTTCATTCTCAATTCCTCCTTTTGTGCCTCCTTCAGTGAGGGTCTATGGTTAGGGATCTCTTTTAGTTTCTTCAACTGAAATGACTTTCTTTTATTCTCACTTCTAAATAATTTGAAGGACATAATCCTGAGTCAATAGCTTTGTTTGTTTGTTTCTTTTTTCTTCTCAGTACTGTAAAGATATTACTTCCTAGATTTTGATCTTCATTCTTGCCTATAAGAAACCTGTTATATCCATAAGTGACAATTAAAAAAAAGAATAGTTGGGTTTTCCTGTTAGCTTTTAATATTTTTGTTTTAATCTTTGAAGTCCTGAAGTTTTACTGAGATAGACTGACTTGTGAGTATCCCTCATATGTGCTCACTCTTTTTAGGGAGATTCATATCTTTATACTGGTAAATTCTAAGATACTTTATCTAAATCCTACCAAACTGCCACTTTCCTTATGCTTTCTTCTAGAATTGCTCTTAGATAAGGATGGGGTCTTTCCAGGTCGTACTTCAGGTGCATAACCTACGCAGTTGCCCATCTTCTCTATCTCACTCTATTCTGCTTTTTACTTCCCTCAGTCCCTTTTCAAGCATTTCTTCTTGAATAACCATATTTCTCAGGCTCAAGTGAAGTATCTTACTGAAAGTCATGGATGGATGTCTCAGTGGCATCACTGTCCCATTGCCACATTGTGCATCCACTGAGAAGGGATTGTTTAAACCTTGAAGACAGAATGAAGTCACTACTGCCCAAGCCATGGGTATCTTCCAGGACTACGTGTGGGCAGCTCTCAGCGAATGGTTGCCTTTGGCCTTCTGTGCACATTGTACACTGAATCATGATGGGCTGCAAGACTTGGCTCAGCTTGGCTAACTGATTCCTTCCAAGGCTTCCTTCAGTTCCTTTGATTGGCTGTTCCAGCCTCAGATCTGGTAGAACTTCATTCGCACTGTTTCTGTTGGGGGAGTGGAGCGTGGGAGTCTGATCTTTCTCCACACTCTTTTCAGTCTGTCCTCTGGCATGGATGTGCTGTCTTCTTTCTTTCCAGGCCTGCTCTTTCTGATTCTTCTCTGAGATATTCCTCCTGCATTTCAAAAAGTGTTGTTTCTGATCTGGCATCAAGAACTTATTCTGTAAGTGAGGACTAAGCAGTCTCCTTCTCACCTCAGCTGTCATTCTCCTCAGGCTCACTGGGTGTTGTAGGAGAAGGGATTCCTTTAAGTTTTGTGCTGTTTCCAGTTTGCTTACATGAGGGCACAGTATGATAAACAGTAATGAATCCAATTACTCATCATTTGGAATGCAGTTGCTCTGTGTTTAGACATTCCTCTTAGTGATCTTGAAAGCAAAGAAAATAATGCCAATCAGAAAAAAATTTGGTATCTTTCCCTCCCTGTCTGATATATCTCCCAAAATAGAACTTAAATACCCCATTTTTGTAGGGTCCTATGAAGTGGAAACTATTAGGCAGGACTGCTGAAGATGGTAAGCAGTGAAATGACAGTTTTGGAAAGTCGGGTGACAGTGTAAACTGACCTCCAGACAGCTTGGAGAGCTCTATTCCACCACCCATCAATGGATATGATTTTAATACCTAATGTAGAAGAGGTGTCATTAGGATTAAAGAGGAGTGTCAATTATTTTAAAGACCAATTGATTTATTTTAGTTAACCAATCTAAAACACTAAAATACTATTTATGTAAAGATATGTATTTATCATTGCCCATAATTTAAAACATTTGAAGGTCCATCATGCCCACTAATAATAGGAAAATTAAGCATGCTATTGAATACATTTTCGTGGCATGTTTGAACACCTGTAAAAATTATGAAGTAATGGCTGGGTGGTACTGTTCCTAGAAGCAGTATGTTACAAAACATAATTCTGAGTCCCAGGAGTGAGATTCCTATACAGGTTTTGGTCAGTGCGGTCCCAGAGGAAACAATACAAGATCTTGTCAATTTTCTGTATTGCTCAGGAGAACTATGGGGTAAGATCATCTTGCAGAAGATATCACACATTTTGTTGTAAAGAACAGAGACAGAAAGCAAGAACTAAGCTGGAAGGTTCCTTTCTGCTGTCTGGTGGGCTGCTGTGAAGTGCCACCCTCTAGAGTTGCTACAACCATTGCAGAAATTAATGTAAAACTGTCGTTACCAGTATTGGGCCCAAGCTAATCTGGCTTTGTCACCAATCAGTCATGGAAAGGGGAGGGGCTCTTGATGTTCTACCTATTAATGCTGAACTATTGGCTATTGATAGATTTTAGGAGAGGAGGAATCACAGTCTGCAGTTTTGTCCTGAACCTACCCATCCTCAATGGATAGTTCCAAAATTATGCTGATAAAGATGCCCTTGTTTAAACTCATTGGTACAAACACACACACACACACACACACACACACACACACACGCACACATTCATGTACACACATGTGTACACACAAATACACATGCACACACAATCACACATATAACACACATGTGCACATACACCTGCACACACATACACAACCCACATACATGGACTTTCCTCGCTGTGATAAAACAGCATGACAAAGGCAGCTTCTATGAGAAAGCATGTTATTAGGCTTGTGGTTCCAGAGGGTTAGACTCAATGATGGCAGAGTAAAGCCATGGCGTCAGGAACAGGTGAGAACGCACATCTTATACCACAAATGAGAAGCAGAGAGCACCCTCGGAATGGCATGAGTCTTTAAAACCTCAAAGCCTACCCCAGTAAGACCATATCTCCAAATGGTTCTACCAACTGGGAACCAAGAATTCAAATATATGAATGATCCTATGGGGACTGTGCTCATTCAAAACACCACAGATGCAAATGAAAATTAGAGAGATTTGTGGGGAGTGAGGATCATGAACAAGAATGGCATAGAGATGTGAGCAGGTAGGTAGTGGGAGTGATCATTTCCCACTGAGTACTATGTGAAATTGTCTAAAAACAATAAAAGATTATGTAGTAAAATAAAATGAACAGAAATCCCTGAGTAACATAAACTTTTATTTAAAATCTTATGTGTAGCATTTAAAAATATGTACAGAGATAATGTAAATATAGAAGAAGTAAAGAGTTTACAGAATGGTAGCAGGGTAGTTAAAACATGCATCTTTCTTATTATTAATATTTTTTACATCTGGATGTGGTGGCACATGCCGTTAATCCCAGCACTCAGGAGGCAGAAGCAGATGGATCTCTGAGAGCCAGCCAGCTCTACAGAGTGAGTTGCAGGACAGCCAGGGCTACATAGCAAACCCTGTCTCAAAAACAACAACAATAAAGGCTTCTATTACATTATTATATTGCTTTTATAATTGAAACACAAGAGTATTATCTATTACCTTTATTTTTCCTATTAATGACACAATGCTTAATCTAGAAAGTATAGGTAGTAAAGAAAATTATGAAGATTACCTTCCCTACTGCTGTCTGTATTTTATCTCACACTGTTCTACCCTCCTGTGTGAGCTGCACTCCATGCACACAGGACTCACATAAGTATGTAGTGTTTGAACTCGCACTGCTACATTCCTTTCCATGCTGCATGTGATGCACATTACTTCTTTGAATAAGCTGGCACTGTGCTGCCTTCAGTTTCCTTCCTGGTCAGTTTCTTAGGCTGTCAGGTTTTGTATTCTATCTTTATCTTTGATATTTCAATGAAAGATTATTCTTCCTTTCCTGGGAGCTTTACATTCCCATCTTATTTCAAACATTCCTGTCCTTGTGCGAGCAGTATTCAGAGTGGAGCGTGACTCTAATACTTTTAGCCACTGCTCTTTTCTGCTTGTGGGTCATCCTCCCACAGTTCACAGATACCATGGCTTCTCTTTAATTACATTTTAATCAAGTGACCCACCTAGACCTTGGTCATCTGCACCTGTCTCTGAACCTGTGCAGTTTTCTTCCAGGTAAAGAGCAGCTGAGGATAATGGAATCAGTTCTCTTCCCGATAGGCGCTTCTTACTTGGTTCTTCTGGATTCAATAGGAATATTCACCCACTTTCTGTCAGTTTTCCCAAAATTAAGGAAACATTCATAGTCTATAAAAATAGAGGCTGTCTCCAACAGATACACAGGTAAAACTCACAGCTCAGGGAACTCCCAGGGCACATTCTTGCTTGTCTCAGTTACTGCCTGTAATAGTTTACATGAGAAGAAATATATACATGCAGACAAAGTACATTATCTCTGGATTCTTCTGGTGACTCAGCACACAAATGAGCAGAGTCCTGTGTATGTTTTTGTTTCTGCCTCTGATTCACATGGTAGAGAATCAGCTGTAGGTTGAGGTGGTTCTTCCATTTAGTGCAAGAACTGAACAAGATACAAGGTCCCTTGTGAATTCAGGGGAAATAATTCTATTCATGAAATAGATGTTCTTCAGTGAGATGAAACCTTTAGACATGTGCAGAAAAAGTGCAAATAATAAGAGAAACACTTAATGTGCCTAGTAAGTGCAAATATGTGTCTCTCATATTGATGCCTTGAAATTGACAACTGTATGGCTGTTCTTTTTCTATTTTTCACTGAATCTAAACTACTGTCTTATCTAGGAGAGGACTATGGGAGAAGTCTGTACCTTCTTCCTACCTATTTTGTGAGAGGAGAACTTACATTCCATATGGTAAACGGTGCAGAAAATGTTTTGCTTCTCAATCAACTTCCAAGTAAATATGTGTTTTGGAAAATTTTTAGGAATGCCTCTAGAATCTTCTAAAAGGTTACATGTGAGTCTTATTTCTCGGTGCTGTTTTAACTTTTCTTTGTTGGTTATTAAGAAAGACTGGTGGGATGAATACTAAAAATTGAAGGTCTCTGATACCTTGTAGAATATACTTTTAAAAATGATGGTATTCTACTCTTTCTAGCTTATCATTAAACTTTCTAATGTGTAGAAATATACAAATATACTTAAAAATTAGCTCACATGAGGAGTTTTTTAAATTCAAGGTTAATGAGGATTGACTTGAGAACAAGAATTGGTAATATCTACCTATCCATTTGTCAAGACACAATATTTCTGCTCAAAAACAGTGACAGAAGTAAGGATGCAAATGTTTCATGTCTTCCTCTCTTGTTCATACTGTGATCTCTGACTTATTGCCAAGAGTTGTCTTAAGCAGGACACTAGGTAGCCTTCTCTTTATTGTGAGCATCTTTCTCTGCTACACATTTCTATTCAGCACTTCCTAAAGTTCCACAGGAGTATCGAGCAGACTAGTGGCAAAATCAGTTCCAGAGAGATACTAAGTAGGCTAACACATGGGTATGTTAAGAAGAAAAGAGATTACTATTATTGTTATTATTGCTACTACTACTATTAATGCTCATTTGTATGTATGTGTGTGGGGAGCGTACCCAAGCCATGGTTATGCCTGTGGAGATCAGGTTCTCTCCTTCTACCTTTACATGGGTTCTGGGATTTGAACTTGGGCTGTCAGACTTGAGCAGCCATTGCCTCTACCTGCCAAACCATTTTGCCAGCCTACAAAAGGATGTTTATTTAGCTCATAATTTGGGGCCCTCTAGAGAGTGCCTCACAGCAGCCAGTATCTCAATGACTGGAGTGTGGGTAGAAAAGATTATATGGTAATGCCGGCAGCTGCATCAATTCAAGAGCCATCTTGCTCTTTTTTATATATATAAAACAATCTGTTCTTATAGAAAGTACCCTGCTCCTGTGAGAACTACATTACTCCCTTCCCAGAACAGTGCCTGAATGACCTAACCACCTTCGGCTATGCTCTACCAAAAGACTCTACTGCGTCCCATCACTGCCATCATGGGGACAAGCATCTAGCAATGAACCTGCAGGGATGTCCTCAAGCCACACCTAAATCTTACCAGATGCCTTTTTTTTAAAATATATGCCCATGATTCACAATATCAGAGAACCAGCTGTAGGATTGAGTGATTCTCAAGCTTAGTATCAGAACTGAACTAAAAACAAGTGCCTCTTACAAAGGCACAGGAAGCGCTGCACAAGAAACAGATCTTTTACTGAAGGCATAAAAATTGATTAAAGCATTATATGGACTATTTATGGAAAATCTTCAAGGTAGCATAATGCTGAATCGAAGGTTTTAAAGAAAAAAAAAGAACATGTTTTGTTTCGTTGAAAATATCAAAAAGAAGAGGGACGATTGAAAGACAAAGCTGAGGCGAATCGGAACGTGCTGGGACAGAAGAGAGCAGGCGAGAGCAAGAATGCCAGAAAACACGCCTCTGACTCAGTCTGGAACAGAGGCAAAGCATTAAAACTGGACCTCTGAGGTGGGGAGCTAGCTGCTTGGAGCATCCTGTGCCGAGGGCAGAACAGCTTCTTCCGAGGAATGATAATTCCTCTGCTCCTTTGGCCAACAGAGAAGCTTGGTCTGATTAAAATTGTTCAGAAGTAAATTCTCTGTGGAGTCAGATGACCAGCCAGAGGAGTGAGGAGATTCCCTTTGCAGGGAAAACAGAGCTATGTATGCATGTTTGCTGACAACTTGTTTATGAAATTCATGGGCAGAAATATTTTGGATGGGTGTCCATGTACAGCATTGCTTTAGTTCTCTGGCGTCTGCACAGAGTGATTCACTCTAGAGAACAATATGATTTTGGTAGTTTAGAATACTACCCATTTATGATTCTCTCTCTCTTCCTCTGCCTCTTTTTAAAAGACTCGTCTCCTGCATGGAAACCCCAGCTCTTTGAGGACAGCAAAAACCCGTAGACACTCTACTATGGAAGTTTTATAACAAAAGATAATTTGTGTATAGCAAAGAAACAAAGAAGTATCATAAACTGCAGAGATAACGTTGGGAGAAATATGTGTATTTGTAAAAAATAAAACTAGCAGCATTTAAAAATACCAACTGATTCAAGGCAGCAAAAATGACAAGCTAATAAATACATTCCAACCCCTCACAACTGGAAGTTTTACCATCTGCATGTGAATGCAGATAGGGCCTTTGTACAGTCAGAGCCTCGGGGAACAGCCGTATTTTTAAAGGAATGCTGATCTAGAATCTTTGATGAAGTCAAGGAGCTTGTTAGTGTTGGCCTATGAATACCCAACTGTAGTCATATTTAATGCTCTAGAAAGCTACAATTAGATCATAGGGTGGTAAGGCTCTATGGGCTCATCAATATGTCACCCACAGGAATCTACAAATGGACACTTGGGCAGGATCCTAAAGGCTGTACTTCAAGAACCATTAAGCTGGAATGCCCTTGGTGTAGGAGGTTTAGAAGGTCTTGTTGACTTTGCTTGTTACCAACATTTAAGGCAGAGAAAATCTGACCCCCAGGGGAAATGACATAGAATTGTGTAAAACACAAGTTGAGTGTTACTCTTTAAAGAGCCACGTTTGAAGGAAGCATTTTTAACTGCAGATTATGCTAAAGCTGTGCACTAATCACTTCTTTTTTAGTTAGAGTATTCTCACAACAATTAAGTGGTCTTTGTCATCAGTATTAATATCAGCTTTTATGAAATGCCACAATAAAATGATAGCCATAGGGTTTCCTGAGAATGGAATATTTGTGTCTAAATTGCATAATCTGTTCTCTGAATAGAGTTTTAATAGGTTTTTTTTTTTTTTAGTCTTTCTTGCTTTCTGTCAGCTCGTTCTTCCTTCTGTCTATCTTGTCTAGCCTTTTAACACAAACTTAAAAATACTATCTTGAAGGGAACTATCATATTTCAATGCATGTGCTAAATACATGTGGAATTTTTTGTAGGTAAAAAAGGCTTAATATTATAATTTTTAATGTATTATAGGAAATACTTTGTTAGATTCTGAGATGTTTTTGTTGCCCAAAGACAATTTTTGAATTTATATGTTTAATCAGTTGTGGATTATTATTGATATTAATAACAATACAGTGGTTTTCATTTTGTGGTACTCTTCAGTTTGTAAACATTTTGAACCATTCTCATCAGATGGCCCTTGTTAAATTACCCATTGGTAGGTAGAACTAATAATGACATATTATTTACCTATTTATATAATCAACTAGCACTGATGGCCTAGATACCACACATTGAAAAGAACAGAAATTTGAGAGATAACATACCATAGAAATAACAAATCTTAAGAAAACAAGAAAGCTGTATTCAATTCTAGAGTTCTTTGCATAGTAGTATTCCATATTATATTATTGCTGGGTAACTTTATTACTTACTTCTCTACATTAATTTTATTATTTAGACATTTCTATATAAGCAGCAACTTAAATACATGCAAGCTCAGAGACTTCACCACTTATAAAATCAAGGCCAGGCTGATCAGTCTGCTAAGCTATTGATGGGGTAGGAAAATGTGCCAGACTAGGTCATTTTATAGTACTTGTCTCTTACATATACCATCTAATTTTTTCCTACTTTTACCTTTGAAAATCCTAAATAGGGAGAAGCATTCTTCTCCAGTCACTTTTCTTGATGTTAGTAGAAGACTTTTCATCTCATATGAAGGCCATGTGGTCCCTTCCTAGTGAGCAATCCCTAAAAGCCTCCATGACCTTGCCATTTCATATTCTGTAAGATGTGGGTATCTGATTTGTACAACCTGCTTAGACTTCTCCAACATATTTTTAGTAGGTCTTTGATATACAACTATTATCAACTTTTCTCCTGGAAAATAATTTTCCTTTACAGATACGCATGCTGACTTCTTGTCCAAATGTGTCTATATTGCAATTTGAGGATGAATTTGACTTCTTCAATATGCTCATTCCTTCAGAGACTAGTGCCAAGGACACTGCTCAAAGCAGGAAGTAAACTGAGTTTGACTCAAGCACTCGGATGGTTGGAAGAACCACTGGGCACTGATTCCTTCAAAGGCATCTTTGTCTCTGTAGGATCTCTGGGAGCTTTGGAGGCTTTGCCCCCAGGAGCTGATCTCCCTGCTTCTCACCTGTGAAGTCGTGGCAAGTTCAGGAAGAGAGAAATCTTGACTAAAAAAAAAAAAGCACACATTCTGATAGGGCTGCATGGACCATGATGGAATTGTCATAACACTCAAATAGTATTAGGCAAGGATGTTTAAAGAGAATAGAAGAAGAAAGATTGGGAATAAATTTTGTGAAAGAAATCAGACACAGGCTGCTACTGCCTTAATGTATTGAATATTGAAAATTCATAGCAATCTAAAAAATAAATAGCAGCTCTCTGAATTGCCATAAAATATGGAATACAAATAATCATTTTAGAATTTAATTGAAAATTTATACCTAAAGTTAACATTTTTTCATTCTTTTTTTAACCCCTCTAGTATTTCGTTTTTCTTTTACCCTCCTCGCTCTGGGGACTTGAAGTAAGGCCTTTCCCACGCTAACCGGATGCTGGACAATTGAGCTGCCCCTCAGCTGACATAGGTAGTTTTAAGTGCTGTGCTTGTTACTAACAAATGAGTGTTCATTCGCTTAATTCTCAAAATGACACTGTGAGGTATTATTATGTTCCCCTGCTAATGTACACAACAGTTAAAGAATTTACCTGGGTTATTTCTGAAAATGACAGAATAAAATGTAACCCAGGCTGCCAGTTCCTGAGCTTCCATTTCAAGGACTGTACTGTTCTGCCTTTTGCTTGGAGAAAACATCTCAAACACGGTATGTTTCTTTCAAAAGCATCTCTTTTGCTTTCTACCTTTTAAGAAGAAGCCAGTTTTCAAAGCTGTCTTATAGAATATTTACTTAAACTGGTAAAGAAAGAAAGAAAGAAAGAAAGAAAGAAAGAAAGGAAAGAAGGAAGTAAGGAAGGAAGGAAGAAAGAAAGGAAGGAAGGGAAAGAAAGAAAACCTCGCTAACCATTTTTTTCTGGAATAAGGTAGGCTTTTGAGTCAGAAAGTACAAGTGAGAGAGAAGTGGACCAGGGGATTAGAATGACCTCTGGACCCCTGTGGATCCTACAATGGCAGGATAGCAAAGGGGTTACTTTCATTGCCAAGCAAATAGCAATGAGGTGACCCTGCTCTGTTATTGCTTGACAAATATAGGGACCAGATTAATCTTTGTGGTGGACACTAATGATAACCCCAAAACTTAATCTTCAAAAAAGACTGCACAATGCTGGGCTTGGAAGCTCTGGCTTTTAATTCTAGCACGTGGAAAGCAGGGGCAAGTGGATCTCTGTGGGTTTGAGGCCAGCCTGGTCTACATAGTGAGTTCCAGGCCAGCCAGGGCTACACAGTGAGAACCTGTCTCAACAAATGAACAGAGACCATACCAGGCATAGGACAGAGGACCTTAAAACAGAGTACTCTTGCGAGTACTCTGTTGAATCCTATAATGACACATACCTTTACATATATGGGTAAGCTCTATAATAACCTGATATTTGATCTTCTATGAAGGTGATTCTAAGTGACTAAATAGAAAGGGAGTGTGTGCAGTGTGGATATGAACAGACACACATATATGTCCAAGCCCATACAAAGTACACCCCCAAAAGGGAATGCTTACAGAAACTGTGGGTCCTGAATGCTAAGGATATGTCAGTAAAGATTCAGAAGTTGTAATAAACATACCACTCAGGTCTTGGAGGTGGGTAACAGGGCTGATAAGTGTGTGGAGCAGGAAGACAGTAGTTCCCTCTCTGTCTTGCCTGGGAGGCAAACCATTCCCCTGCTCAACATATCCACACTGCACACACTCCCTGCCTATTAGTCACTTACAATCACCTTTGTACAGACCAAACACCAGGTTGTTATGGTGTTCAAATAACCCTTATTTAACTAGATAACAACTGCAATGTGTGAGAGTAGTGATGCTGGCAATTTGAATATGCCAAAGAGAAGTTGTGAATGCCTCCCTGTAACAGAGACTGTGGAAGTTTATGCATGGAGAAAAACATGGTGCTTTGTGTATAGAGAGATTTTACTTCCATGACTAGTTTCAAGCATCCATTGGCATCTTGGAAGTTTTCCTTAGGAGAAGTTTGGGATATTCAGTTTAATCTTTCTGTGGACCTAAAACTACACTCAGAATCATGTCCATTATAAAAATACTGCAAAACAACATGTTTATTGAAAGAAGCCAAACAGGATCAACTACATATTGAGCAATGGAATTTTAAAAATTTTGTTTATTTGGTTTTGTTTTTTTAGACAGGGTTTCTGTGTTTTAGCTCTGACTGTCTTGGAATTCACTCTGTAAACCAGGCTGGCCTCAAACTCACAGAAATCCACCTGCCTCTGCCTCCTGAATTCTGGGATTAAAGGTGTGCGCCACTAAGTCTGGGTTGAATGATGGAATTTTTATGAAACAAACAGAACAGGTGAACACACAGAGACAGAGTGCAGGTCAGTGTGGGAGGGGTGAAAAGCAGGTTCTTAATTGGTATAGGATTTCTTTTGGGGTGCAAAAGCGGTCCAAAGCTCAACAGTGGCTGGAAAAATTGCACAGCATTGTTAACTTGCTATAAGCCACCAAATGGTGTGCTGAAAGGGGGCATTTTAGTGCATTTTGTTACATATTAGCTTTCTCTCTGTTAAAAACAATTTAATAATGCAGCACAAGAGAAAGAAATAACACTTTGACATTTCAGGATGAAGAATGCTTTTGAAAATGATTTATTTTAAATAATTTGAAAAAGAAGCACTTTCAATGACTTTGGACATGAAAAGTTGTGATCTTTGAAGCAGTTTCAGAGGTATGCAATGAAAGTATTTTCTGAGGTGAAGACGGCAGGATGGCATGAACTGAAAGCTGTATTAGAGATGGAAAGTTTGAAATGGATTCAAAATTGCAGAATTTAAATCTGGATAGAAGCGGTCCACACTGGACTGACAGTGCAAGAGAGGGTCATTGATGTCAAAGAAAGAGTTGAGACATTTTTCCACAGTATAGAGAGACAGAATGCTTGTGAAAAGGCCAGGGATGTGATACAGGAGGGATAGAATGGTCGTACTCAGAATGAAAGAAATATCTAGAATATAATAGGAAGACAAGGCCTAAAAACAGAAGATCTCATGACGTGGCTAAATACAGACTTTGAAAGCGTATCTTGCAATATTTTTATTTAAGCAAAGCAAAGAAAATATTACATATGATATCTCAGCAGAACACACTGGTTGCCTGCAAAGGAATAAAACTAAGGCTAGGAAAAGATTTCTCTGAAACATAGACTCTAAGAAGATATTGGAAGCAATTATACAGAATTTCAAGAAAAATGTATCCTGATACAAGCATACTTTCCTTGTCAGCTAATTGCATATGTGAAACAATAAAAAGATGTTCTAACAAAAGCAACATCCTTTAAAATATAAGCCATATCCTTTTCTCTTAAAGTTGGTAAAGGAAAATTGTGCAGACACTCTGAAAACAGTTTGGCAGTTTCCTGTCAACTACCCATGCAATGGCCATGTGACCTAGCAATTACATTCTTGCCATTGATCCTACAGAGATGAAAACTTATACCAATCTTGTCAAGTAGCATTGCTAGTTAAAGGCCTTAGCTGTGAAGAGCTATATGTCCTTTACAATGTAGACTTTTATACTATAGTATATCTCTATTATGCAATATATCTCTATTATGGAATATTACTCAACAATAAAAAAGAAACTGAAACTTGGTGTTTAACTCAGTGGCAGGACATATACTTAGGATGCTGGAGTCCTGACTTTAATCCTCCTGAATAACACACACACACACACACACACACACACACACACACACACACACACAC
>CAJQZJ010033718.1:1140098-1168285 GCA_907164525.1 Lophiomys imhausi
CACACACACACACACACACACACACACACACACACACACACACACACCTAATCTATATTATTATCAGTCTCTGGAGAATTATGCTGAATGAAAAATATCCTCAAAAGTAGTATACAACTCTGTAATCTCATGCTTATAGCATTTTTGATATGAAAAACAAAATGGATTTGTCAATTCCTTGTGAATTCAGGTTGCAATGCACCTGGCACTTCATCACTATTGGACCCATTCCCTTTATTTCTCGGGAGAAAGTGGCAAACACGCCTGTGGTCACTGGAGCCTGCACAACTCCTCCCCCCATGAGTGGCAGACTCCAAAATCCATGCCTTTGACCACTGATTGGGCTGAAGGATCCAGGAAGATAATCTTGGTAGACAATCCTCCAATTGCCTTCCTTCCCAGGTCCTAAAGAGGTTCCTTTCTCTTAACAGGGAAGTGTGAGGATTTCTCTGTAGTGTACTATTTTCTTTTACCGCAGGTATTTTCCATGGCTTCCTGTACCCAGGCTGATCAGAGTCTCTGCAGAGGAAACCTCGAGAGAGGTGGTTAGAAGCCCTCACTGTAGTCCAGTCAGTGGAAATTTAATGTTTTGTTTGAAGACAGTGCATTAGTTCCATTTTCACTGCTATGGGCAAAATACTTACCAAAAGCCACATGAGGGAGCAAAGATTTATTTTGGTTGACAGTTTCAGGTAGTATCATCTGTCACAGCAGAGAAGGCATGGGGGTGGCAAGTGTATGTGACCACTACATCTTACAATATGGCCAACCAGGAAGCAGGGAACATCACTGAAACCAAAAGCAGTATATTCAAAAGCAGGTCCTCAAGTGTACTTGCCTCTGCCAAGTCATTACCATGCCCTGTTCCACAACTTCCTACCAGAGTGTCATTACTTTGGGATGAAATGTCAAACAGATGATTCCCTGAGGAGGCATTTCAAACTCAAACCATAGGAGAACAAATCCATAGGTTCGACAGCAAAATGAAAATATACTTGCTGACTTCGATTTGAATGGCCTAACAGTTCTTGGCAGTGGGATACTTAGGTAGCCACCAAATCTTACTGTGCTATAAATACCCCCATATCTAGTCTATCTGACTGTTCATATTCTTGTCCTATGGATGGATCATGCGTGTGTTGAAACTGAATAGCTTGTGATAGACAGCAGCGCTATTCCTGGGTGGCTGAAAACCTTGTTGGAGGTGTGTCTTTAGGAGAGACATGGGACCTTGGCCTCCTCACTCTTTCACACTTTAGTTGTGAGGTGAGCTCACAATTTTGATCCACCATGAGTTTCCATGTGGTATGCCACCATAGTCCCAAACAGCATTGGGGACAACGAAACACTGACTGAAATCTCAATCTGTGAGTCAGCAGCCTAAGCCTTTTCTCTTTACAAGGCATCTCTTACAGTGTTGAGATCTGACTAACATAGACTAACATCTTTTATTAAAAGTCTTTTCGATGTGACTTTTTCTTTTCCTTTTTCAGTTTCCCTTTTTTTTCACTTTCTTTAAGTTCAGCCTGGATTTTCACCTGATTTCTACCAATAAGCACACACAAGCATTGTCACTGCATTTAAGGTCTCTCCACACGTTCTCTCCTAGTACAGGGAGCTACTTAGGTAAGAGGGCTTTGTTTTTGTCTGTGTTCTTGCAGAGGATGGATGCATTACTGTGTTTTCTATGAATGGATGTTCTGTGCAATTCTTCTTCCAAGCTCCATGCTCATTAAGCCAAGTGGCTCTCTGGTTTTGGCAGGCATAAGGCTCATTTGGAGAGCTTGCTAAAGGGTAGATAGATGCCTGGTCCGCAACATGAGGAGCCTAAGATGTTTCCCAAAGTTAGTGAAACTACCTTAGCAAGGCAGCAAGGCCCTGCATTACAAGATTTTTAAATTAAGATTTATTCATTTTATGTGTCTGTGTGCCTGAGAATATGTTCGTGGACCATCTCATTCTGGAGCCTGCAGAGGACAGAAGATGGCATCAGACCCCCTGCAATTGGAGTTACAGGTGGTTGTGAATTACCATGTGGGTGTTGGGGACTGAACACAGGTTCTATGTACGAGTTGCAAGTGATCTTAACTGCTGAGTCATCTCTCCTGCCTTTTTTTTTTTTTTTCTTTTTGTAATTAGTCACTGAATGAATATAGAACCTAAACTGTTGAGCCTTCTCTCCAGCCCAATGCATATTTCATCCTTTGTCTTCCTGGGAGGATTTTCTTAAGAAGATAAAGTGTGTTGGTAGTTGATGGAAACATGGGTCTATTCAGACATTCCTTTTGGTTGAACAAAAATAGTGAGCAGAATTTTGATTTTACAACCATTTTTGTGTGAGTTTTATTAGTATGAGTTATTTTCTTTGAGCTTTATACACTGTGGAAAATTGTCAAATCCACTTTTCATTCCTCATTTACTTGAGATGTAGCTCTTGGAACATGTGGACCCCATTAAGGTAGTGGCATTCAAAGAGGCACTCTGAGCAGCTGGCTGCATGGCTTTCTGACTGGCTCTGTATCTTCTGTCTCATCAACACTCCAACAAATGACATATTCTTTCCTTTCTAATCATTCCCAAAAACTGCGTACAGATTTACATCCATTAGCATGGAGTGGCTAGAATGGTGCCCTTGAACAGTTGGTGCTTGGAGGACTATTTGAAAAGGACAGATGTAAATCATAGCTGTTATCTTCAGTAAAGAAATGTGGAAAGGCAGAGGTCTGTGTCCATGGTTGCTAAACACTGTGCTTCCTGGAGGGTAATTCATAAGAAAGATGTAAGGTGTGGTGATGGAAGGAGAGGAAACAATTGTGAGGAAGAGGCTAATTACCCTACAGAGCTGGCTAGTAATGAAGGCCTGATTATAGCTGGGAAATTACCTTCTTTTGATTCTCATGCATTTAATGGTGCTCTCCAGAAAGACTCTTGGGTGCTCTGGCTCTTGTCCAGAGCAATCGTATTTAAAATAATGGGTGTTCAGTTCTGAAACTTGTGGAGCTTGCAGGGTGGGAGATGGGTCACTAAATCTCCTTTATGTTTCTTTATACCTCTCATTTCCAATAACTCCAACACGTTATTTATCTTCAGAGTAAGCTGTGTGTTTGTGTGTGTGTTAGTAGGAGCTACAAATGGGAAAAACAAGAATCAGGCAGGCATATCAGCTGAAGTCCAACCTAAGACTGTCAGCAATTGCTCTCCCTGTAAGTCCTGAGGAATGGACAAGGACTGACAACACATACAACACATTCAGATTCTTGTCACAGGAACGACTCATTTAAATATCATATGAGTACATGCTTTATACTGTTCACAGAATTGCAGGAAGTAGGAACAACAAGCAGGCTTCTATTTCTATCAGTGACTGATTGCACCTTTACCAAATGGCTTAGGTCATATTCATTCTTAAATTTATCACATGTATTTCTCAAGTTCTTCTCAAGAAATGTGATCAGTGTAAAGCAGAAGGAAACAGTTCATGTTTGCTACCATCAGGATAAGGAAATACTATAGAATGGAGATTGAAAGCTAATAATGAATTGTTTGGTGGAAAACAAAAAACAAAAAAAAAAAAAACCAAAACCAGGCGGGCCAAGATGGCGGCGACCTACACTGACGCATTTTGAACGTGGGGAAAAAAGAGCCATAAAAAACATAGACTTATTGGGCACTGTGCAAAAACTGGAGGGGCTAGACGCCCCCCCCCCCGGACACTCACAGCTCCCAAGGGACTGTTAAAAGTCCCAGGGCAAGGCTCTCCCCATCTCTCACAGACACGGAAGCCACTAAACCCGGGATTCGGGAACTCCCATTTGGAGAGGCGCCTGGTAAGATCGATCCCAACTTACAGCAGGCAGAATCAGGGTCCACTTGGCCATAGATTGCTGGCCTATTGGGCTCCCCACACATCAGGTTGAACTTATACCCACTTAAAAACCTTTGCGAGATAGTGGAAGGCTTAGCAAGGAACAAACAGGGGGCTCAGCAGGTGGTCCGCAGCCATTCGTAAGCGGAGGGCGGGAGGTTCCGAGAGAGTGCGGGAAGCTGGTAACACAAAGGCGGGCGGGAGGGGCGGAATCCCGCACACTCACGGTAGCGCAGCTGAGGCGGGAGCACGGATGGCAGGGCCATATCCCCGCGAACCCACAGCAGGTCATCTGGGGAGAGAGACAGGCGTGGGTGGGGCCACGGATCCATGCACCCACGGCTGAGCTGCTGGGACGAGAGGTCCACTCAGGCAGCCGGAGGATCCGGGGCTTGGGGTACCCACAGCACCCGTGGCGGCGCAGACAGGAAGGGAATCAGGCACAGAGTCCAGCCCTGTGGGGAGAAGCCTAGAGAGAAACCAGAAATCGGGACCATAGCTGTATCCTGGAAAATCAAGACATATTAGGTGTGGAGCCAGACCCTGTCAGCCTCCGTGACAACAAACAAAGCCCACAGAATCAGTGCCTGGGCAAACAGGCCCATACCATCAGAACCATTACAGGCTGATAACTCAGAGTGCAACATAGGGAAGTCTGAATTGGGAGCAGTGAAACAATCCTGGTCCATTACTCACAACCTGGGAATAGGCTGCACCAGCTCACAGTGCCTCAGGCAATTAAAACCACAGTGACCTTGAAATCCCCCTGTAAGCAACGACAGATAGCCGAGTAACTCGTCCCCTGCACCAAATCATCCACTGTGGTTCCAAGCACAGAAAACAGACAGCTAAACGCATCCAATGGCGAAAGGTAAAAAAAAAAAAAAAAAAAATAGAAATCAAGGAATTATGACTCCAACAAAGGAGAATCATCCTAGCTCATCCAATTCGGATGACCACACACCAACAGAAACACATGAAAACACTGACAATTCTGCATGATGGAAAGTGATAGAGTCCCTGCAAGAACAACTTAAATCTATGAAGGAATTCAAAGAAGCCACAATTCTACAAATCAAAACAAGGAACAACACCATTAAAGAGCTCCAAGCCAAGGTGACAGACCTTGAACAGGAAAAGGAAAAAGCCATTAATGATTTTCATACAAAAACAAGCAAGCTGGAGAAGGAAATGTACAAAACGAACAAAACCATACAAGACATGAAAATAGAAATAAAAACAATAAAGAAAACACAGTCAAAGTTAAAAGAGGAAGTGGAGAACCAAGGGAAGAGAACAGGAACTACGGATGTGAGTATCAACAATAGGATGCAAGAGATGGAAGACAGGATCTCAGGCATGGAAGATTCAGTGGAAGAAATCAGTACAACATCCAAAGAAAATGAGAAGGCTAAAAAATCTCTCACCCACAACATCCAAGAAATCAGGGACTCAATGAAAAGACGGAACCTAAGAATTATAGGTATAGAGGAAAGAAAGGACTCCCGACTCCAAGGTCCAGGAAATATCTTCAACAAAATCATAGAAGAAAACTTCCCAAACCTGAAAAAAGAGATGCCAATAAATATCCAGAGGCTTACAGAACACCAAACAGATTAGACCAGAAAAGAAACTCCTCTTGCCACATAATAATTGAAACTCCAAATGTACAGAACAAAGAAAAAATATTAAAAGCTGTAAGAGAAAAAGGTCAAGTCACATACAATGGCAGACCCATCAGAATCACACCTGACTTCTCCCCAGAAAAGTTAAAAGCTAGAAGGGCCTGGTCAGATATACTACAAGTCCTGAGAGATAATAGGTGCCCAGCCAGACTACTTTACCCAGCAAAACTCTCTATCAACATAGATGGAGAAAACAAGATATTTCATGACAAAATCAAATTTAAACAATATCTACCCACAAACCCAGCCCTACAGAAAATCCTAGAAGGAAAATCCCAACCCAGAGAAGAAAACTCCACCCAAGAAAACAAAGGGAATAAAAACCCCTCAGCAACTAAACAAAAAGAGGCACAGGACCACCACCTATACCAAACTAATGGGAAATAACAACCCCAGGTCACTAATATCCATCAACATCAATGGACTCAACTCCCCAATAAAAAGACATAGGTTTACAGAGTGGATCCGCAAGCAAGACCCTTCCTTATGCTGTATACAAGAGACACATCTAACTACGAAAGATAGACACTGCCTCAGAGTAAAGGGCTGGGAAAAGGTTTTCCAAGCAAATGGACCCAGGAAGCAAGCTGGAGTAGCCATCCTAATATCAAACAAAACAGACTTCCAACTGAAGTTAATGAAGAAAAACAAAGAAGGGCACTATATACTCATTAAAGGGAATATTCATCAAGAGGAAATCTCAATATTGAACATCTATGCCCCAAATACAAAGGCACCTACTTTCGTAAAAGAAACATTTCTAAAACTTAAAGCGCACGTCGATCACAACACATTAGTAGTGGGAGACATCAACACCCCACTCACAACAAAGGACAGATCATGAAGACAGAAGACAAACAGAGAAATATTGAGTCTAACAGAGATCATGAAACAAATGGACCTAACAGATATCTACAGAACGTTTCACCCAAACACAAAGGAATACACCTTTTTCTCAGCACCCCACGGAACCTTCTCCAAAATCGCCCACATTAATTGGTCACAAGGATAGTCTCAATAGATACAAGAAAATTGAAATAACACCTTGTATCTTATCAGACCACCATGGAATAAAGCTGGTCTTCAACAGCAAAAGAATCAACAGAAAGCCTACACACACATGGAAATTGAACAGCTCCTTACTGGATGACCACTGGGTCAGGGAAGAAATAAAGAAGGAAATCAAAGACTTCTTAAAATCCAACAACAATGAAGACACAACATACCCAAACCTATGGGATACATTGAAAGCTGTGCTACGAGGAAAGTTCATAGCACTAAGTGCTTTCAAAAAGAAAATTGTGACAGCTCATATTAGTGAACTAACAGCTAAGCTGGGTGAATTGGAAAAAAAAAGAAACAACACTCCCAAGAAGAGCAGAAGACAGGAAATCATCAAACTTAGAGCTGAAATCAACAATTTAGAATCAAAAAGAACTATACAAAGAATCAATGAAACCAAGAGTTGGTTCTTTGAGAAAATCAACAAAATAGACAGACACCTAGCCAAATTAACTAAAAGGCAAAGGGAAAGAACACAAATCAACAAAATGAGAAATGAAAAGGGAGAAATAACAACAGACATTGAGGAGATCCAGAAAATATTCGGGCATTACTTTAAAAATCTATATTCCTCTAAATTTGAAAACCTAAGTGAAATGGACAATTTCATCGATAAATTCCACCTACCAAAACTAAATCAAAATCAGATTAACAGCTTAAACAGCCCAATAACACCTAAGGAAATAGAAACAGTCATTAATAATCTCCCAACCAAAAAAAGCCCAGGGCCAGATGGCTTTAGCACGGAATTCTACCGGACCTTCAAAGAGGAACTAACACCATTACTTTTCAAACTCTTCCACCACATAGAAACAGAAAGAACACTGCCAAACTCATTCTATGAGGCCACTGTCACCCTGATTCCTAAACCATACAAATACCCAACAAAGAAAGGGAACTTGAGACCAATCTCCCTCATGAACATAGATGCAAAAATAATTAATAAAATACTAGCAAACCGAATTCAAGAACACATCAAAAGTATCATACACCATGATCAAGTAGGCTTCATCCCTGGAATGCAGGGATGGTTCAATATACGAAAGTCTATCAATGTAATTCACCACATAAACAACATGAAAGAAAAAAACCGCATGATAATCTCGCTAGATGCATAAAAAGCATTTGACAAAATCCAACACCCCTTCATGCTAAAAGTTCTGGAGAGAACGGGCATACAAGGACCATACCTAGAAATAATAAAGGCAATATACAGCAAGCCAGTAGCCAACATCAAATTAAATGGAGAGAAGCTTGAAGCATTTCCTCTAAACTCAGGGACAAGACAAGGATGTCCACTTTCACCATATCTCTTCAATATAGTACTTGAAGTCCTTGCTAGAGCAATAAGACAACTAAAGGAGATCAAAGGGATAAAAATTGGAAATGAAGAAGTCAAATTATCCCTATTCGCAGATGATATGTTAGTATACATAAGCGACCCCAAAAACTCCACCAAAGAACACTTACAGCTGATAAACAATTTCAGCAAGGTGGCTGGATACAAAATTAACTCAAAAAAATCAGAAGCCCTTCTTTATACAACAAACAAATATACCGAGAAAGAAATAAGGGAAACAACCCCCTTCACAATAGCCACAAACAACATAAAATACCTGGGGGTAACTAACCAAGCATGTAAAGGACCTATATAACAAGGACTTCAAGCCCCTGAAGAAAGAAATGGAAGAGGCCTTTAGAAGATGGAAAGATCTCCCATGCTCATGGATAGGTAAGATCAACATAATAAAAATGGCTATTCTACCAAAACCAATATATAGATTTAATGCAATTCCTATCAAAATACCAACACAATTCTTTATAGACCTGGAAAAAGCTATTCTCAGCTTCATATGGAACAACAAAAAGCCCAGAATAGCTAAATCAATCCTGTACAATGAAAAAACATCTGGAGGTATCATCATCCCAGATTTCAAGCTGTACTACAGAGCAACAGTAAAAAAAACAGCATGGTACTGGTATAGAAACAGACCAGTGGATCAATGGAATCGAATTGAAGACCCAAACATGGATCCACACACCTATGGCCAACTAATCTTTGACAAAGAAGCCAAAAACGCACAGTGGAAGAAGGACAGCATCTTCAACAAATGGTGCTGGTCCAACTTGCAAAAGAATGAAATTAGACCCATACCTATCACCTTGTACCAAACTTAATTCCAAGTGGATCAACGACCTTAACATAAGGCCAGCCACACTAAAGATACTAGAAGAAAAAGTAGGAGAAACCCTCGAACTCATTGGCACAGGTGACAACTTCCTGAACAGAACACCAACAGCTCAGGACCTGAGATCAACAATCAATAAACGGGACCTCATGAAACTGAAAAGCTTCTGTAAGGCAAAGGACACTATCATTCGAACAAAACGGCAGCCAACAGACTGGGAGAAAATCTTCACCAACCCCACATCTGATAGAGGGCTATTATCTAAAATCTACAAAGAAGTCAAGAAACTAAATGCCAAGAAACCAAATAATCCAATCAAAAAATGGGAGATGGAGCTAAATAGAGAATTCACAAAGGAGGAATCCCTAAGGGCTGAGAGACACCTGAAGAAATATTCAACATCCTTAATCATCAGAGAAATGCAACTCAAGACCACCCTGAGATTCCACCTAACACCTGTTAGAATGGCTAAGATAAAGAGCTCAAATGATAGCGCATGCTGGCAAGGGTGTGGAGAAAGGGTAACCCTACTCCATTGCTGGTGGGAGTGCAGGCTTGTGCAACCACTATGGAGGTCTGTCTGGCGATATCTTAGAAATCTATGAATAACCTTGCCTCAGGATCCAGCCATACCACTTCTGGGTATACACCCAAAGGACCTCTCATGGAGACATAGGGAAGTCTCCTCATCTATGTTCATAGCAGCCTTATTGTAATAGCTAGAAATTGGAAACAACCCAGTTGTCCCTAAACTGAAGAATGGATTAAAAAATTGTGGTACATCTATACAATGGAATATTACTCAGCTATAAGAAACAATGAAATCATGCAATTTGCAACCAAATGGATGTATCTAGAGGAGCTCATCCTGAGTGAGCTATCCCAGTCTCAGAAGGATGCACATGGCATCTATTCACTTATAGTAGGATTTTAACTATATCGTACAGGATATCTGTACTACAACCAACACACCAAAAGGAACAAGGACATAATTTTTTTTATCTTTTTCTTTCTCCTTCTTTTTTTCTTTTTTCTTTTTCCTTTTCCCTTCTCTTTTTCCTCTCTGTTTTTGTTGATATTCTTTGTTTTTGTTGGTTTGTGTGTTTGTTGGTCTTTTTTTAGTATTCCCCCAGTAGCAATGAGACACCATTCACTGGCAGTACTGCCTCGTAGGCCCCCGGTGAATGAAGAGGCTCTTGGCCCTCATATGACTCCTGATCTGTGGTGAGAGACTGTTAGGCAGGGACACTCCACCCCAGAGGAACAAGACGGAAGGGTCAGGGGGTAGAGCATGGGAGGGTGGGGCTGGGAAGCGGGCAAAGAGGACAATATGATAAGGATGTAACCTGAAGCAACAAACAAATAGATTTATTAACTAAAAAAAAAAAAAAAAAAAAAAAAAAGGCAGGGGTAAGGGCTGAAACACTGTGAGTGGAATAGAGGATACAGCCATTCGGCCTGGTTTTGCAGACCTCCAGGTGTAGAGAAGACATGGAGCTAAGGTAAAATACAAGAGAACTGTGGTATTGGCCCATGCCTTTGACTTCAGCGGAGACTGGGTGGGGGGGAGCACTGTAGAGTTGGTGGTCTTATGTATTCTGGAGTCATACGGAGCGGGGAGGTGAGGGTGCATACTTTTGGTCCCACCATTCAAGAAGAGTACACCCTTGGTCCCAGCTCCCAGCACACTGGAGACAGAAACGGGCAGATCCCAGAGCTCAGGGTCAGCCTGATGCAGGGCTAACTCTAAATAGAGAAAGACTTCGATCCAGGAGTGGTGGAACACATCTTTGATCCCTTCAGATGGGAAACACAGGTCCCTGATCCCAATAATTAGAGTTCAGAGACACACACATGGGATTTGGAGGGACCTAGGTTTGGAGGCTACTTTCAAAAGGTCTTCTCAATGCAGGCAGATTGTCCTTTGGGATCTCAAAATATATTCACTAGAGCTGGTTTAGCTGCAAGGTGACAGAATGATTTCTTCTTTAACCCGGATTGAAAGATAACGCTTTGTATGTTGTCGGAAGGCCAAATTTGCTTCAGGAGAAGTACTACCTAGCCCCCCCCACCCCTCCCCCCCAAAAAAAAAAGAGGGCAATTGTCCTAGGGTTGGGATTGGTACAGGGCTCTGTTCTTATCTTACCAGGAGAATCGAAGCGTCCATTAGGGGAGTCCGGGGACGGCTGGACAGCAGAATCCTCAGCAGAGAGCAGAATCAGGCACCAAGGAGGACGAGTGACCCAGTTGATTCTGCCTGGCAGACTTCCTCAATAGCTGTCTCCATCGGGGGCCTGCAACCACCACAGCAATCCAGTGTCACTGGGCCCGCTCAGCTCTACACAATGCCCCGGCAGGAACCTCAGTGAAGCCTGCAAGATCAGCTTCTGCCTACAAACCCCTTAGGTCATCTAAACAGTGGAGAACAGAAGGACTGAACATAAAAGGAGTGCACTAACATTTTTAATCATTTTTCCCATTTGGGTTCAGGCCCCAAACAGGTCTACTACGACCCAAATCAGCAGGAAGTCACTTTAAGAGAGCGACGTCCCATGCCCAGTGGATGGGGAAGGTGTTTCTCCGCCCTTCTTTTAGGTTATTTGAAGGATAACTGAAAACTCTGATATGTAGGGGAAGAGACTACAAGCTGATAAATGGTCCTGTCTTAATGGGTTTTGGAGGTTAGCCCCAGGGAATTCCTACTTTTCCTTTTCTGTATCCTTCTTCCTCTCCTACGTAGGAGTGCATGGGCTTGAGAAAAATGAGATATAGACATAGCACAGGAAGGTCCAAGAAGAAGGGGCTGATTATTGAATATGCCCTTATACCTTTGTATATTGATACAAAATTAGTAGTTTATTTGGCTAAAGTGGTATTGACCATTGTTTATTGTGCAAAAATAAGATTGTATTGGATTACATCAGTATTGATCTTTGTATATTGATACAAAATTAAGATTATAGTTGGCCACAATGGTATTGACCCTTGCATATGGACGTAATATTAAGGTTATATTGGGCTACATAGGCTTTGATCTTGGTATATTGATACATAATTAAGAGTATATTTAACCACAATTGAATAGATCATTGTATATTGATACAAATTTAAAGGTAACGCTTCCTAATGGTATCATACCTAGAGATACTTAAAAATAAAATGTGAAGCTCTGACCTCTTGATACCAACCATCTAAAACGGTCTAGGATAGTTAAAACAAACTCCTAGTCATGCAAACATGTCACTTTGTTAGCTACTATGACAGTCTATCACAGATATTCTCTAAACTACCCAGTAATCAAGTTGCTAAGAGACAAGCAACATTTGCTTATCTAAATACAAGAGATAGATAGGGCATCTTCAAAAACCCCAAGAGATCTGCAGAATATGGTATTCAAAGATGTTATCTTAAATCAAGATTTTTTTTTGATATTGAGACATATCAGCGCCTGACAGCACCCCCTATTCTACTCCAAGTAGAAGATAAGCATTGAAGAACCTCCACTGTAAGATGGTTGAATTAGTGTGCAAGCCTTTCTCTTGGCATGAAAAAGCCCCTTGCACCAACTGCAGACAGACTGCTGTCCAAAAAGGACAAAACTTGGTAGCAGGGAAGTCGACAGCCTAACTTTGCCAAGAGAGGGTAGGTAAGTCCTTCATAATCCCTGCTCTACAACAAATGTCTGTCAGAGAAACAGGACCCAAAGGCTGAAGACTGATGCTGGAATGTATGGAGAGAAAATGGGAACTGTCCAGGCAGTCATTGGTATGTTCTTTCTTAGTTTTAGAAGCTGCAGGCCCTGCACTTCCTATATAAGCAAATATATTTATCCCTCTCAGGTCTCTGAGGTGGTTGAAGAATAGACAGCTAGAGTCTCATAGTTAAATTTTGAATTGTTTAGGAATTAAGAGGGTGTTATAGATCTAAGAAGATACTCTTAAAAGTGTGTTGCAAGATAGTATGAATGTTGAGTCACATATAGACCTTTAAACTCATGGAGTTGGTTAGATAGTAGAATGTTAAAGTCAGGGGCCAAATATGTATAAACTTGACATTGGGAAGGTATACCGGGCCATTTAACTCTCATAAATGTGGCATATTTATATCTATTGTTTTGTATAATACTTACTGTTATAAGAGAAGGAACCATCTGTTGGACTGAAAGGGGAAACTTCTGGGGGGAAGAGGGTGGAAGGGCGGGATAGGAAGGGGGATTAGGGAGGGGTTTGTTACTGAGATGTAACTTGAAGAAAAAAAATAATAAAGTATTTAAAAAAAAAAACCAAAACCCTGTCCTGGGCAGATCAGTGAGCCTATACGCACCAGAGTCCTCAAATTCCCTTTTGGGTTGTTGCTATACCTTGGACTCAGAAGGTATATCAAAGGTCCATGTGTTAAAGGCTTGGTCTCCTGGATGCCATGGGGTGGTAGTGTAAAGTTTAAGATGTAGGACTTAGTAGGAGGTCTTTTGGTTATTAGGGTGTGTCTTTAAAGGGAGCAATAACATTCTAGTGCCTTTCCTTCCAGTCTCTGGATTCCTTCTCATGACATGAACAATTTTGCTGTGTGAAGAGCTTCTGCCATGAAATGCGGACCCTCTGCTAACTAAAAACAATGGCACCAACCAGCCTTGAAATGAAACAAAACAAAACAACAGCTTCAAATTCAACCACTCTCTGAAACCAGAGCCTGAATGACTTTTCCTTTTAAAGACTTGATGACCTCAGGTATTATTACTGTGATGTGATGTTGACCAAAGCAGTACTTCATACAGGAAGCTATTTTTCCTTAAGCGCTTCTGGAGTAGAGTTGGTAAGGCAGAAAGGAACAGCTCTTTCCTCTCTCAGGGGCTCGTGAGGGCTTTTGGACAGTTGGGTAGGCCTGAGATTCATCAGGGGTTTTCGGTTGGTGTCGTGGAGGGCCCAGCTTTGCGGTTTTCCTATCCTATAAACCAGGAGAAGAACAACTTACTTCCCTTATACGCTTGGGTAACTAAGTAATATCACAGTTACAATTCACAGGGAGATGCAGGGAATTCTTCTTGAATTTCAGTTTTCTCTTATGTCATCTCCAACTGCTTTTCCTATGACATCCACACTTCTTTCTTCAACATAATATACTTGGAATGGCTGGAAATATAATACCTCAGCTACAACAACACCCTGAAGAATCTACCAACTAACCAACCAACCAACCACCCAAACTACCTACCTACCAACCAACCAACATCATCCAAAGGCACTGCCTCTCCCAATCAATGCTTACAAAGCAGAAGGTCCATAGACTAACTTGCTTGTATATTAAATTCTATCTTCATTACATTTCTGGGCTGACTATTCTTCCATCAACTTGATACAAGTTTGAGTCATCCAGAAGAGGGAGCCTCAACTGAGAAAACGCCTCCACCAATTGGCGTGTGGGCAGGGCTTTGGTGTGTTTTCTTATTGATGGTTGGTGTGGGTGGACCCAACTCACTGAGAGATGCTGGTTGCTATAAGAAATCAGGGTGAGCAAGGGATCGGGAGCTAGTTAATGAGTAGTACTCTTCCATGGCCTTTGTGTCAGCTCCTGTCTCCAGGTTCTTGCTCTGTTTGAGTTCCTCAGTGATAGACTGTGATGTGGAACTCTAAACTGAAATGAAAACCCTTTCCTCCTCAAGTTGTTTTTGCTTGTGGTGTTTTATCACAGCAATAGAAACCCTAGGCAAGACAATCTCTCTCAAAGTCCTTTGCCCGCCTGGATTAAAGTGTTAATGCTGTCACCCACTATTTCAAGGTCAGGACAAACCCAAATCTATGTGAATTGTCAGGTGGGCTAATAAATCAGAAATCTTCATGTAATATATTAACAAGGACTACTTGAACCAGGAATGCAGGGTTAGACCTCTTAGTGCTTGGAAGGATGAGGCAGGATTATGAGTTTGAGGACAGCCTATATTAGAGTGAGACCCTGTCTCAAAAGCAAAACATAAAGAAATATAAGAAAAAAAAGAGTATTTGTTGGTGGGGATTGTTGAAGGATAGGGGTCTAACCTGAGCCCCTCCAAGGTAAAATGATAAGGTTTTCTTTCGCACCGTGCAGAGATATTTACATGCTTATTGTTAGACATTCTTCTTTTTCTTGGAACTTATTCTGAGCATGATCCTGAAAGAGGTCTGTGAGGTCTGTACTAGTTTCTTTTCTGTTGTTGTGATCAAACACTGACCAAAAGCAACTTGGCGAGGCAAAGTTTTATTAAATCTCGAGGTTACCATCAAACATTAATAGATGACAAAGCAGGAACTGAAGCAATCATGGAGGGATGCTGCTTCTGTCCTGCCTGCCATGGATTGCTCAGCCTGCTTTCCTTACACAATTTACGACCACTAGCCGAAGGAAGGTAACACCTACAGTAGGCTGGGCCCTTCTATATCAGGAAAACGTAGATATGCCCACAGGCCATTGGATGGAGACATTTTCTCAGTTGACGTTCCTTCTTACTGGGTTACTCTAGTTTTTTTGTTAACTAAACTAACCAGCACAATGGACCTCTTGTCATCTTAACACACAAACATAATATTATCTTGTCCTCAGGATCTTACATTAATACCATATTATAAAATACAGTTCAAGCTTAAAAGTTCTACTGTCTTTGAAACACTTCAATACTTTAAAAGTTCAAGACCTCAAACCCAGCCTGGTCTACATAGTGAGTCCAAGACTGGCCAGAGCTGCATAGTGAGATCCTGCCTCAAAAAAAAAAAAAACCAAACCAAGCCAAACCTAACCTAACCAAACCAAACTAAAAATAAACAAAAAAAAATCCAAGATCTCTTTAAAAAAATCCAAAGTCCTAAACTGTGGGCTCCTCTAAAATAAAAATAAGTTTTATACCTTCTTATTTTAAGAGGGAAAACCAGGCCACAGACACATTCATCTCCAAGCCAAATCAAACTCCAACAGGATAAACAACTCAGTATCCAACTCTGGAACTTATTCATGAGCTTTTGACCTACAAAGGACTTAGGTAGCCTTACCTGTCTGGTTCCGCTACCCACAACACATGCAGTTTGTCTAGTAGGCTCACGCTGGCTCCTCTACACACCTGCTGCTCTGCTGCCATTCCACTCTCCTAAGAATCTGTAATATGCTGGGGCCTCCAGTGTAACTGAGGCTGCGCTTTTACCAATGGACTCTCCTGGTACTAAACCTCAGCTTCTCTCCATGTTCTTTTCAGTTCTGGGGACCATACTGCAACTGGGGTTGCACCTTTAGTATCAAGCCTCAATGACCTCAATGGACTCAGTGACCCTTTAATGGCTGTAAAATCAGTACCACGGGAGAGACTGACACATTACCGAGTTCAGCTTCCAGTCTTAGCTTCCTCAGAACCTTGACTTTTGTCTGCTGACCCTAAGGAAACACTTTCCAGAAGATTTCATTTCAATGATCCTGGTCTCTTATTAATCATAGCTGATTTTTCAGCCCCAGCTAACCAGCATTGATTGTTCTGATAAGGCAAAGATTTCAATTTAATGGTGCTGGTCTCTTTTTAATCATACCTGATTCCTCAGCTCAACCTGTCCAGAATCCACAGATTATTAAAGTAAAACATCACACAGACTCTGATAGTCTTTACTTTCCTCTGAAACTTCACAAGCCAGGCTTCAGTCATCTTCATCATTCTCAACATTCCTATCTTCTAAGTTACCATTATAACCCAGTAAGCTCTAAGCAGTCAATAGCTTCTCCAGTCCAAAGTTCCAAACATCTCCATGATCTTACCTGCCCCACCCCACAAAAGCAAATACAATCAGATTCACTACAGCACATTCCACTCTCACTACCAGCTTCTGTTCTAGTTTGCTCTCTTGCAGTGATAAAACACTGACCAAAAGCAATTCAGAAAAAATAAGGTGTGTTTGGGGGGGGGGTATTTGGCTTATGGGTTACAATCCATCACTGATGAATACCAAGGCAGGAACTCAAGGTAGGAATTTTTAGGCAGGAACTGAAACAAAGACCATGAAGGAATTCTGTTTACTGATTTGTTCCTCATGGTTGCTCAGCTTGCTTTTAATATAACCACCTCTCCATCTGTTCCTGGTTGGCACAGCCCATAGTGGATTGGGGCCTCCCAGATCAAACATTGGTCAGGAAAATGTCACATAGACATGAAGATGCCAGAAGCCGATTTGTTGGAAGTAATTCCTTAACTGGGGTTCTCACTTAGGGAAAGTTCTTAGTTTGTGTCAAATTGGAAAAAACTAACCAGCACAAGGACCATTAAAATTCTTTTAACCTACTATAGTTTTCTCCCAGAGAAGAGCCTTACATAGTAAGGATTCCTCTGCATCTTTCTATATCAGCCTAGTTTGAGGATGTAGCAGTGTTTTTTGTTTTTCTCCTTTATATACTCAAACACTAGCTCATTGTGGCCTATGCTTAGTCTAACTTTACCATGGTAATGCCAATTAATAGCCTCTTCAATATCCAGGCCAATAAATTCAGGCATATGTTAGATAGAGTTCACAGCTGTCAGTCAGTCTAAATATAAAACATACCCCTATGCCTAAGGTTCAAATGTCATTCCTTGTCATTTATCATTCAAATGTCAAACCTGATTTTGTTAGAAGTGCTTAATTACATCTTCAAACAAACAAACAAGCAATCAAAAACAAAGCAGAAAACTCTCAAAGGCACCTCATTGTTATTATAAACCAAAAGATGCAAACCCCTTGCCTATCTTTTTTGCTATTTAGCTGAAGTTGGGAGAGTTATTTCTCAAAGCACAACCATTTTCCTAACATATTCATCTAGTAATGCTTTTAATGAATATATCACTGAGGCTAAGAGTTTGGGACCAGAAAAATAAACCACATTACATTTCTGTAAGAAATGTCAGAAATTTAATTTAATTACCAATATTTTATCAGGAAGAGCACTGGCTACATTTGTAAGCTAAACTTGCCACTAGAGTCTAACTTAAACTGGAAAACTTAAAAACCAGAAATTAAAGAGTAATTTTAACCTAGATTTTATCCTAAGTGTTTTTTTATAAGAGTCATAGAAACAAACTACAATGACAAAGCTAGAGTCACTGGCTATTTATTCTAGATAAACAATAAAATATTTAGGAAATCCAACCATCTACTGTTTAAAAATTCTTCTGAAGTATTTCTGCCAGTTCTGGTCCTAGCTAATTATCTCTTCCACTTTTGCTGAAAGTTTGGAGGGAGAATTTCTTTTCCAGTTTGTAGGGAAAGTACTGGGTCTAAGAATGCAAACATCTGTTTTTAGGCCTCAGTTAAAAATACTCTTTCAGCATTCCATATAAAAACCAACTAAAGTGGAGCATAGGCATAAAGGAAAACGTACAACTGTAAAACAACTCAGACAAAATTTGGGACAAAGTCTTTGTAATATTGGATTAGACAAGGATATGAACTCAGGATGATAATCCATAAAAGAAAAAGGCTTAAGTTGACCCTGTTGGCATTAAACACTTCCATTCTTCAGAAAACACTATTGAGAGAATGAAAAACAGGTTATAGGGACAAAGACAGCCATGTGCACATATTGACATTTCAGTCAATGATAAACCTCATGTATGACAGAGATTTCTGAAAACTATGATGGAGCTGAAACTGTCTTATAGTATCCTGACATGATAGTTATGGTAACATTGCATAGAAGCACATAACTCTTGAGTTTGTGGTGATGCTGGTGTGAACAAACCTACTGTGATGCCGGTCATAGACTAGTTTGTATAATTGTGGATGTACACAATGCTTGGTAATGACAACAAACAACTTATACTGATTATTTATTGCCTTCATGTATACTTCTACTTACTAAAAGAATTAGCTGTAAAATAGTATGTCATGTGGCACCAACAGTTCCCTCTTGATTGTATCAAGAAGTCATTCTTAGTGACTGACCACACAGGTCTGTGTGAGTCTACTTTATGATTTAAGAAGATATTATGCAGAATGCAGCTGTGTTGATAAGCAAAGCGGTAGTACATTGACAAAGAACGTACCTGATACTGGTTCTGTATCCAGAACATATAAACAATTCTGAAAACTCAATAATGAGGAAGAAAGAAAAAAAAACCCAATCACCCACCTGAAAAAATATGAGAAGAGATATAAGAAGACAAGAAAACATATGAATGCCTAATTACTATAGGATGGGATACTCAAAATAGTTAGTTGCCATTAAGGGAATGCAAAATAAAGTCATAGTTACTGCCATACAGTATGAGAATGGCTAAAAACAACAACTCCACAAGGAACAAGCAAACAAGAAAAACATGCTAATAGTGACTTTGGGGTGGGGGGGAATCATGAACAACTTATTGCTGGTAGTGATGCAAAGTGTTACAAGCCTTTTGGAAACCCTTTGTTTCTTATAAAGTTGTAAGTGCACCTACTGTCCTACCCAGTAGCATAACTCTTTCTTCGGCATTTACCCAAGACATGGGATTTCTACTTATAGAAAACTTATGTACATATGTTGATACAGCTTTATTCACATTAACCAAACACTGGAAGGAAATTAAATGTCTTCTATTTATCCTTCACCATTTTCTCTCAATAATTCCAATTCAAGATGATTTCAAAACTCTCCATGGATTTCTGTCCTATCATGTGATTTGTCCTTTAACACCAATTTTTATGGTATCCATAGGTAGGCCCCCCTTTACTCTGTATTGTGACTAGCTCACCCAGAATATTGCCCAGCATGTACACCGAGTGGACTCAATAGCAGTCTCCTGACAGGCGGATGCAAATACCAGCTTCAACGCTAGGGGCCTAGGGAAGAGGAGGCCCCACCCTTTTATTCAGGTCAGAAGTTGGTTAAGCAACTCGCCAACTGTCGCTCCGGGTCTACCTCCCTTTCCTGTGACTATTTTCTCTCTCTCTCTCTCTCTCTCTCTCTCTCTCTCTCTGTGTGTGTGTGTGTGTGTGTGTGTGTGTTTGTGTGTGTGTGTGTGTTTAAGTCCATAAACAAAAGACTGGATGCAAGGCTGTGATGCTAGGAATGTAAGAATGCAATGTATCTAGCCCATGTACAGACCATCGCACCTGCAGCAACCTTCTCTCCCTGTTGCACAGATACGGATAGGCACCCTGCTGAACCATTGTCTGTGTGTGAGTCCCTAGTGAACAGAAAATCCCGGAGCCATTATTTCTCACCTGGGAAGTGAGTTAACATCAAAGGGATTATTGGCATGTGACACATCCTGCTCCCCACCCCCTTCTCTGTCTCCTGACAGGGAATCTGAGAGCCTGGCTACTGGCTCTTGCTGTGAAACCACCCACCCCCATCCTCACCGAGCTCAGCAAAGAGGCTCCCTCCTCGGCCCAAGTGCTCAGGTTTCTCTCTTCCCGCCTTACTGTTGCCTCTCTGTCCATGGCTTAATAACTTTTCTAATAAACGCCCTGTTCCCCAATAATTCATCTCAGTGTCCTCTTTTTTTAATAAATAAATTTATTTATTTGTTGCTTCAGGTTACATCTCCATCATATTGTCCTCTTTCCCCCCTTCCCAGCCCCTCCCTCCCACCCTCTACCCCCTAACCCTTCTATCCCACTCCTCTGGAGTGGAGGGTCCCTACATAACAGTCCCTCGCCCCAGTTCAGAAGTCATATGAGGGCCAAGAGTCTCCTCATACACAGGCGGCCTACAAGGCAGTACCACCAATGAAAAGTGTCTCATTGCCAGGGACAGAAAATGAAAAAACAAACAAACAAAATAAATAAATAAATAAATAAATAAATAAATAAATAAATAAATAAAAAGTCTATGTCCATGTTCCCTTTGGTGCACTGGTTGTAGTATAGTTATCCTGTACTATGTAGCTAAAATCCGACTATAAGTGAATAGATGCCATGTGCATCCTTCTGGGTCTGGGTTAGCTCACTCAGGATGAGCTTCTCTAGTTCCATCCATTTGGCTGCAAATAGCATGATTTCCTTGTTTCTGATAGCTGAGTAATATTCCATTGTGTAGATGTACCACAGTTTTTTAATCCATTCTTCAGTTGAGGGACATCTGGGTTGTTTCCAGTTTCTAGCTATTACAAATAAGGCTACTATGAACATAGATGAGGAAACTTCCTTGTGATTTGGTGAAGAATCATTTGGAGGTGTACCCAGAAGTGGTATGGCTGGGTCTTGAGGTAGGGCTATTTCCAAGTTTTCTAAGATATCGCCAGACTGACCTCCATAGTGGTTGCACAAGCCTGCACTCCCACCAGCAATGGAGGAAGGTTCCCCTTTCTCCACACCCTCGCCAGCATGTGCTGTCATTTGAGCTTTTGATCTTAGCCATTCTGATAGGTGTGAGATGGAATCTCAGAGTTGTCTTGAGTGGCATTTCTCTGATGATTAAGGATGTTGAGCATTTCTTCAAGTGCCTCTCAGCCATTAGGGATTCCTCCTTTGTGAATTCTCTATTTAGCTCCATCCCCCATTTTTTGATTGGATTATTTGGTTCCTTGGCATTTAATTTCTTGAGTTCTTTGTAGATTTTGGATATTAGCCCTCTGTCAGATGTGGGGTTGGTGAAGATTTTCTCCCAGTCTGTAGGCTGCTGTTTTGTCCAAATGACAGTGTCTTTTGCCTTACAGAAGCTTTTCAGTTTCATGAGGTCCCATTTATTGCTTGTTGGTCCTGAGACCAACAAGCAATAAATGCTGTTGCATGTTCTGTTCAGCACCAACACCTACTGTTGGTGTTCTGTTCAGGAAGTTGTCACCTGTGCTAATGAATTCGAGGGTTTTTCCCACTTTTTCTTCTAGTAGATTTAGTGTGACTGGCCTTATGTTAAGGTCTTTGATCCACTTGGATTTAAGTTTTGTACAAGGTGATAAGTATGGGTCTAATTTCATTCTTTTACAAGTGGACATCCAGTTGGACCAGCACCATTTGTTGGAGATGCTGTCCTTTTTCCATTGTGCAGTTTTGCCTTCTTTGTCAAAAATTAGGTGGCCCTAGGTGTGTGGGTCCATTTCTGGGTCTTCAATTCGATTCCATTGATCTACTGGTCTGTTTCTACACCAAAACCATGCTGTTTTTACTGCTATTGCTTTGTAGTACAGCTTGAAATCTGGGATGGTGATATCTCCAGATGTTTTTTTTTTTTTTTTTTTGTACACGATTGATGTAGCTATTCTGGGTTTTTTGTTGTTCCATATGAAATTGAGAATAGCTCTTTCCAGGTCTATAAAGAACTGTGTTGGTATTTTGAGAGGAATTGCATTGAATCTATATATTGCTTTTGGTAGGATGGCCATTTTTATTATGTTGGTCCTACCTATCCATGAGCATGGGAGATCTTTCCATCTTCTAAAGGCCTCTTCAATTTCTTTCTTCAAGGGCTTGAAGTTCTTGTTGTACAGGTCCTTTACTTGCTTGGTTAGAGTAACCCCCAGGTATTCTATATTGTTTGTGGCTATTTTGAAGGGGATTGTTTCCCTTATTTCTTTCTCAGCCCATTTATTCTTTGTATAAAGAAGGGCTTCTGAGTTTTTTGAATTAATTTTGTATCCAGCCACCTTGCTGAAGAAGGTGTTTATCAGCTGTAAGAGTTCTCTGGTGGAATTTTTTGGGGTCACTTATGTATACTATCATATCATCTGCAAATAGGGATAATTTGACTTCTTCTTTTCCAATTTGTATCCCCTTGATCTCTTTTAGTTGTTTTATTGCTCTAGCAAGAACTTCAAGTACTATATTGAAAAGATATGGTGAAAGTGGGCATCCTTGTCTTGTCCTTGAGTTTAGAGGAAATGCTTCAAGTTTCTCTCCATTTAATTTGATGTTGGCCACTGGCTTGCTGTATGTCCTCTTGAACCTTTGCCATCTCCTTTCCAACACCTAATACACAGCAAAAGACCTGAGTAAGCACTCAACAATCCTGGCTGTATGTTAAATACAGTCTGACCATGAAAGTAGCCATATTCAAGAGTACACAGCAAATAAATACTATGTGTTTCCATTTATTTGGCACTCAAAGCAATAAAACGACAGGCACAGAGAACAGATGTATGAAGTAGTGAGAGATGGTGACCGACCACAAGAAGGCTCTGAGGAAGATTTTTGGGGGTGAATGAACTACTATGTGTTTGTTTGTACATGAATTGGGTGGTAAGGTGTGTTTTATTGTACAATATTTATCCCAATTGAAATGGCCCTGGTTAGTAATTACTGTGAAGGGATAATCTTAATTGGAAAATTTGTCCTGTTATGATAGTTTCTTTGGGGGTTGAATATCAAAACTCTATATTTATCAATACACTCCTGATGCAGTGAACCATCTCAGAGTCTTGCATCAGCCCAGTGGTCTTTAGGCCCAAGGTTCCAGCTTTGTTCTGATTTTTATCATCTCATGGGGGAAGATATTGAAATCATTGTCTAACTCCCTTCTCACTGCTTTGACCACACCTTCTTAATCCACATATATAGTGGAGGTTTAGATTTCTTTGGAAACACAGTTATGTTGAATGAATATGTAAGAGTTATGGGAGTGCATCTGAAAAAACAGACTCATAAAAGGGGCATGCAAATCAGTCTGATGACTAGCATCTGTGGGGAATGACTTCGTGGGGAGCATTTGTGGTCCTGGTCACCTTGTGAGGAGGGCATAAGATTGGCCAATTAGAAAACACCTGTATGCATAATTAGAGAGCATATAAAATGGAAGGCTCAGAAACTAGAGACTTTTGTTTGCTTGGCATTGCATCAAATTGCTGCTCATTGCTGCTTCACTTCGAAAGATTCTAGACAAAGCTTGTAGATGCTGAGACTTGTGGTCTATGTTGGGTGGAGCCCAGGTGAAGGTTTGTTTGGAGCCATGAAAGCCATGGTGCCAAGGCTGTGCTGGATGCTGGAAAAGTCCAAGTACCCAAGCAGTGGTGTGGTGCAGAGGGCAGGCAGCACATGCTCTGAGAAGGTTCAACAAACTCACTCAAACGGACAGAAGAGACTGCAGCCTCAGGTGAAGGTGCAGCAACGAAACAGCCAGCTCCTAGGCCAATGGGTGCGACTCTTCCAAGGAGGCAAGCTCGGGCTGGCAAAAGAGGCTGTGGTGCAGGACAGGTCCAGAAGAAGTTCAGGAAAATAGACAGTCTGAAGGGACCTTAACCCCAAGGTGGGGGGCAGGGTGTGGCTGTGGCCAGTGCCATCAGTGGAGTGTGGCACCTGCCCTGTGTAAGTTTGGCAGTCTCCGACGGATGGAGGAGGCCTGGACCCCAAGCAGGGGTGAGGCACTGGCCATCTGGATGTCAGAGCTGGGTGACCCACGGCACCAATCTGCTGATTGCTGTGTTCTCTGGATATGCTGATTTGGGCGGACTGCTGAAGAGTTGACCCAAGAACTACACCTGAGAAATATCCTTCCTCTTGTGCCTCAGGTTGGTGGGTTGGAAGGTGCTTAGAGTTAATAATACATAGTTTTAAGGTATATGTCTACAGACATACAATATCAATTTCGCTTTAATGGCAACACTATCAATTTATATCACTGTTAGCTGTCTGTTTTTAAAAGGAGCATTCTCAGCTGGGCGTGGTGGCGCACACCTTTAATCCCAGTACTTGGGAGGCAGAGGCAAGTGAATCTATGTGAGTTCAAGGCCAGCCTCGTCTACAAATCAAGTCCAGGATATCCAGGGATACACAGAGATACCCTGTCTTGAAAATCCCCCCCCACACCCACACACACACAAAAGAAAAAAGAAAAAAAGAGAGCACTCTCGGATGACAAAATGATCCAGTCCAGGTCAAATTAAGATATATAAAGACAAGTTTATTGGATATGAGAGGAAAAGAGAAGCCGCATGAGTGTGTGTGGAGAGAGAGAGAGAGAGAGAGAGAGAGAGAGAGAGAGAGAGACCGCAAGAACAGGAGAGAGAGGCAGAAACAGAAACTGGGAGAGGGAGGGGGAGAGGGAAAGAGAAGGGGAGGAGAGAGAGACAGAGAGACAGAGAGAGAAACAGAGAGACAGAGACAGAGACAGAGAAAGGCAGAGAGCAAGAGCCCAAAATGTCCAGATTTATAGGAAAGGGTTTCTGGGGGAAGAGACTGAGGTATGCTGGGAGAACTTGGAGATCAGGTCACCAGTATGAAGTCCTAACACTAACCTCTATGTACAGTTCTTCTGGAAACCTGAAGTCCTTAACCTGACCACAAACTCTGCTTAATTTTATTCATATTTTTATGGAACAATACTGTTCCCCCAGCCAGGATTCCTTCCCATAACTTGTTTCTTTAGGTTAATTCCTACTCATCAATTAAATTTTGGCTAAAAGCAAAATACAAATACTTACCAATCCTATCATACCTGGGCATGAGAAATGTAGTCTTATCATTATTATTTTATAATTTTGTGTCTGCTCAAATAGTTCTGTCTTTAAAACTTAATTCAAGCTCTTTCGTATTGATTTCACCCAAAGCCCATTCAGTAAATGCATTTTTTTTTCATTATTCCTCATGCCTTTGCAGACCATCTATGGGATGGGCAGTCAGGTGACCAGCTACCAGGTGAGATAAATAATTCAAATGAATGAAAATGTATCCTCAGACACAATTTCCCCATAAGGAAACTCTTGAATATATTTTCTAAACTTGTTGTTCAAATATAACCCTTTCACCTTTGTCTTAGTTACTTTAGTGTGTTGCTGCAACATAGTGGCGCTCAAAAAGAACCTAAGGAAGAAAGGGTTCATTTTCGCTCATAGTCCATCATGGTAGGGCACTCATGGCTGCAGGAACCTGAGGCAGCCAAGCACCTAATCATAATCAGGAAGGAGAGTGACAGATGTTTGTGCTCCTCTCTGTGGCTCCTTTTCATTCAGTCTGGGAGTCCAGTCCGTGGAGGTGGGTGAGTTCTCTCACATTGATTAACCTAATGTAGAAATCACAAACATTCTCAGAAACTAACCTAATCCAGATAGTTCCTGACAGGCATGCCCAAAAGCTTGTCTCGTGGATGATTTTAGAACCTGTTGAGGCGACAATTAGGATTAGCCATCACAGGTCTCATTACTCTGCCTCTTAATTTTGGTAAATGATTGGTTTTCATAACATGTCATAGCCAGCAAAGAGCTTTCTAGTCAGAGTCTTTAGATATCTTTCAGTAAGCTTGGTTTTTACTGTCAAGTTACACAAATAATAGGTATATTCAGGATGCAGCTTCCTTGTCAGATACATGATTTACAAATATTTTATTTAATTCTCTGGACTGTATTTTAACTGTGGATGCCCTTTAAGGCATAAAAGTCTTTAAATTTAATCCAAACCATTTAGTCTGTTATTCTTTGCTTGTTTGTGTTTTTGTTGTAACAATGAAGAAAATGACTTCTACTCCAATGTCACAGAAATTTATGGCAATATTTTTGTCTAAGAATTTTTAGAAACCATCTCTGCATTTAGATTCAGTAATTTGATTTATTTGAGTTAAATTTTGTGCGCAGAATAAAGAAGGGATTGCTTCATTCTGGTGTGTATATCGATTAAAAAAAAAGAATCGTGTTATCTGTTCCATAATCATATTTTAGAAAACTAACTTTTCTAGTTTTTCCTCCTCGCATACATTAGAAATATATAAAAACCAAGACAAGCTTATTATACGTTATGGTTGTTACAGTGATTGGTGGAATGCTAAACCCTATGCATACCTTATTTTTAAATCCTAGGAAAGGGGCTTTGACTGTCCTGGTTCAAAATAGGGGCTTGAACTGACAACACAAGAGGAATAGGTCATGGGCACCAAAAGCCCCCACAGGGCTGGAGACCTACACATTAGGCATCTCACCCATAAATGTGGCCCCTGCAAAATGTTGCAATCAATGTTAAAAAGAAAGGAGGGCATTGAAGGTAAGGGCCATTTTCACTTGAGTGTAAATAAAGAATAGTTAAGCCAGATGTAGTGCCATTGGTCTGTAACCCCAGCACTCTGGAGGCTCAGGTTGGGTAGCAAGATTTACATGCCAGACTCTGTCTCAAAACAATGAACCATAAAACGTTGTATTACTTACTTGTCTCATTTTTATGACCAAATGTCTGACACAATCTATTTCCTGGAGATTTTATTTTGGCTAATGGTTTGATGGGATATGGATGGTCCATGATGGCAGGAGGCATGGCAGAAGTCTCCATGAGGGTGCATGCTCATGGTTGCTTGCTCACACCTCATTGGATCCAGTAACAAGAGACAGAAATTCTGTGCTCTGCTAGTCTGTTCTTTTTCTTCCTTTTTATTCATTCTAGGAGTCCAACTTATGTGATGGTACTACTCACAAGTAAAAACTCACCCTCTTAGTTAATCCTCCTCAATAGCCCTAATATGCAAATTTTTAAAAAGTGCCCCATTAGAGCCATAGCTGCTTATTGATATGATCAATCGGCAACTGAAATTAACCGTTACAAAAACTCCTGTACATTAAATATGAACAGGCTCACATATAATGAGACTTTCAAAGAAGCCTTTATCCACCAGTTAAAAAGTGTGTGGCAACTTTCTACCATGTCTGAGTGCAGATAAGGAAACTAATTTGAGGATGTGAAGACGGAAGGCCTGAGTTCTGGACACGCAAACTGTGGCCACCATATTTGCTTCATAGTAAGGATAAAATTACAAATGCAAGTGCAAGCATTTGCATTTGTAAATGCATGAGGAACACAGGCCATGTTATGGAAGCTTAAAGAGTACCAGGAGAAGAGCTGGAGAGAAAGTGTTGTATTGCTGAAGTAGGTGTTGAAATGAGAGTTCATGATAATAAAGAGAGAGAAGCCGGAGGCGAATGATGGGAAGATTAGATTTAAATTGAGATACAATGGTGTGCTTGTAATATGAGACCCATTTGTGGGTAAATGTTCTTACTCTGAAGGGCAGACTTCTTAAACTTGGCACCATTGGTGTTTGAACTAACTGTTGTGGTGATTGATAATGAACAGTAGGATGTATAGTGTAGCCCCTTCCCTGGCCTCCACTTCCTATATGCCAGGACACTCTTGTATGTCATAAATTTGCCCTTCTCTCTCTTGGTTAGGAAGCAATAGGATATGGCAAAGGTGGGAGGGGAAATTTCTACCTGAGTTTGGTGTTTAAATTTGATGGCTTTCAAAATCCTATCTCTTTGCCCCTAGAGGCATTGCAGATGTAATTGCTATGTCACATGTGCATCAGAAGTGGCAGAGAGGAGAGAGGCTATGTCTACATTCAGTGTTCTGACCTACAAACATCTGAATGAATAGTAGCCTACCATTCCTGGAAGAAGAAAAAAAAAGCAAGGTGGATACCAACTCCACTTTGGTGCCATGGGGTAACCTGAGATGATTACAAGACCAGTACCAGGAGATCTGGCCCAGATGGGGTCACAAGAGCAGGAGAGCTGTCCCT
>CAJQZJ010033718.1:1168295-1203147 GCA_907164525.1 Lophiomys imhausi
AGGAGATCTGGCCCAGATGGGGTCACAAGAGCAGGAGAGCTGTCCCTGCTCCTCACATGCTGCAGCACTTGGGAGAGCAGGCCCAGCACCTTTCCATAGTAGAACTAACTATGCAAGTGGTGGTTGCAGGTCCAGAACCAGGGCTTTGAGTTGGCCCACCCCAGCATCTACCCCATGGACAAACTGCTGGAGTGCAAGAAGAGATCAGTTCCACAACCCAGGACTTCAGGATCTCCAGAGCACAGGGCAGTTACAGCATATCTGAGAGGAGTTCCAGTACTGATGGAGTAGTGGAGATCAGAGGCCTCGTACCAGACCAAGGAGTCATTACAATGAACATTTGCAAGAAGAATGTGTGGACAAAGAGAAATATTGTGGGACATACTGAGATACATTGTAGCTTCCACAATGAGCTGTTATTTTTTATGCTGGGACAGATTGCAAGGGTGGAGGGTGCAGTCTGGGGGGAGGTGAGAAATGGGAGGGAATAGAGTGCATGATTTGAAATTCACAGAATAAATTTTTTCAATAAAAAATTGATGTACATTAAAAACAAACAAAAAACCCAAAATCCTATCTCAGGTCTTAGACAAACTGGTGACCCCTCTATGGTCTTTTAGATGGATACTCAGTTAGTTCCTCTCACTCAAATTCATCAGGATTGGATCATGTGCGTTCCTCAAATGCTTTAGCAGTTTTGACATTGCCCCATCTCTTTTTTCTCTCCTTCTTTTTGCTGCCTTGTCTCAGTGACAATAAAGTTCTGAGTCTTTTCTTCACTTGACTTTGCATCTATATACAGGGTTCCTAGTGAAGTGCCTGAAATACTTGCCTTCGGCACTCTACCAAGAGAATCCCTAGAAATCCCTTTGAATCCATCTTGCTCAGATAAATATCATTTTCTTCAGGAATCTTTAACTGAGAACTTCAAATGCACTGATGGCTGCTTGTTTCCTTTGTACCGCTAAGGTACTTGGTTATTATTTTCATTGCATCAATTTTGTACCAGAATGAAGCACTTGCTTGGTTATTTCTCTCTTCCGTACTAGATTGGATTCCTGGAGAGTATGGACTGGGGTTAATATCACTTGTCACAGGCCTCTTTTCCTGGATTCTCATAGGGACTTAATGTTGATCCAAATGTAATATATAAAAGAAAGACCTAAAGTGAGCCTACTTCTACAGTGGCCACATTCAGTCATGGCCACAGCTGGACAGTCAGTTTGGCTATTTAGAAATTTTCTTCTCAAGTAACTCCTGAGGCTCCTGGATTAGGGATATTGACAAAAAAGGAAGGGAGTTGAGTCAAACAGGCCCAAATGATCCTATGAGCAAAGCACCTATAAATCTATCTCCTAATTAATTTAAACATGCACAAAGCTAATTATAATATGCAGAGTGCAGGTAAGATCTTGTTTAATCACTAATCTTTCCTGGTTACTCACAGTGCCCAGAGGCCACGTCTCTGTTAGTATGCTGTTGTGGGACTCAGCCACACCCTCATTGTCTGACTACTGGCCTATGCCTTAGGATCTTTTGATTCTTTGGATTTTTCCATGTCTTGTCTGGCCTTTGCAGTCTTCACATGGTGTCACCTTATACCCAGAAAGAAGACTAGGAGCTTGAAGGGTCAGAGTCCCATTTCTGCTTTGCTGCCAGCCTGGTTGTGCCAAGTGTTAGTTAGCACTCACGTGGCCTCAGCTTGGACCATCCTCCATTCTGTGGCTGTCTAGCTCCCCACAGAATGCTGAGCCGTGCCCCTCTGGATGTGTTCAGATCACTGTTGCACATCTGCTGTTTGCTTTTCTCAGCACTTTGGGAGGGGCTGTTTATCCATCCTGAGGTTTCTGGTGGGAAGAAATAGCCCCCGGGCAGAGGCCTATGAACAACATGTCTTAGAACAGACCTGTCTCTCCTGGTTTCTTCCTGCGCCTAGCTGGAGCCTCCCTGGCTGTATTTAATTGGTGAGAATATGGTGCTTGTTACAAGCTTCCACTTGGTCAGGTGGAATTGAGGAAAGCTTTAAAAGTCTTTGGAAACGTTGTACTTAAAAAAGGAAGAATGTGTATAATAAGCTACCAGTTGAGGGGAAACAAAGGGAAACACATACAGACATAAACAATGCAAATATTTTCATGCTTATACACCGGTTTCTTTGGAAACAAATGTGGAAAAGTAACGGAATTGCTTACTTCTGAGAAAGGGCACAGGGCAGTGCGAAGATGGAATGGTAGAGAAGTTTTAGATGGTATCATTCTTGGAATTTTGACTTCTGATCCAAGAATATGCATTCCCTATTCAAAATATAAGTGGGAAAATCTATCCATGAACAATTCACAGAAAAAAAATCATGTTTGTAAAGATAAGATGCAATAAAGGTGAGTATTCACTTTTAACAAAAGGAATATAGATTTAATCAGAGAATGATTTCATATATTTTTAATTGACAAAGACCAAAACATTAAATGAAATACAGCATGACTGTGAATGTCAGAGAGCAAGTTCTCAGCCGGGTGTGGTGGCACACACTGTTAGTCCCAGCACTTGGGAGGCACAGGCAGGTGGATCTCTGTGAGTTCCAGGACAGCCTGGTCTACAGATTGAGTGAGTTCCAGGACGACCAGGGCTACACAGAGAAACTCTGTCTCAGCAAAACAAACACAAAACAAATAAACAACAAACAAACAAGAAAAGAAAAGAAAGCAAGTTCTCTCAAACAGTATTGTCAAGGTGTAAACAGACAGAGTGTGATGAGCTGATAATCTCTCCCAGAGATGTACCTGTGTCTGTTTTCATATATTACTGAAAGTCATATGAAGATGTTTGTATTGGTAGATGACCAAAACCAATATAAATATCTCAGTAATGAAGATGAAATTTGTGGCATATTTATGTAGCATTACTCTTGTCGTTAAAGGAATCTAATACTTCTATATATGCATATATTAAAACATTTCCAAGATATTTAGTTCATGGAGAAATGTCTGATGTAGGACAGTCTGAACACAGTGCTTAGCTTCGGCTGTTTCTCCTTTACTGTCCTGCTTCTTCTTTCCCAGGTTTTAGTTATGATATTTTAAAAGTAAGGCATCTAAATAATTCAATTATTTTAATTATGAAATTATTTTTAATTATTAAATTAAAGGAGCACATTTGATTGCAAGCATGTTTAAAATACCAAGATAAACACTGCTTCTATTAAATGAGCCTTCCCTTCATCTGTTGAAATGAACATAATATTTTTACTTCTTATTTTTGTTTGGATTTGTTTTTTGTTTTTTTTCGAGACAGGGTCTCTCTGTGTAACAGCTCTGGCTGTCCTGGACTCGCTTTGTAGACCAGGCTGACCTCGAACTCACAGTAATCCTCTTACCTCTGCCTCCTGAGTGCTGGGATTAAAGGAGTGCACCACCACACCCGGCTTTTTACTTCTTATTTTTATATGGATTGATTTTTTAAAAATATTACCGTTGTTTGGGTGAGGGTTTCTCAAAGGTTCATGGCATAAGGTCATCAGTCTGTGGCACAAATGGGAGAGAGCGAAGCCTTTAGAAGGTGGGATCTAGTGGAACAATTAGGTCATAGGGCCTGCCCTTAAGGAAGTATTGGGACTATAGTCCCTATCTGTTTCTCTTTGCTTTCTGGCCACATGAGGTAAACAGCTCTCTTTTTAACACATGTTGCCACCACTCTGCCTGTCCTATCACATGCTCAAAGCAACAACTACCAAGTTACCATGGACTGGACCTCTGATACCCTGAGCTAAATTATACCTTTCATCTATATAAGTTTATTTATCTCAGGCATCTTTTACATTAGAGGAAAATTTTTACTATAAATATGAAATTAATTGTATATTTCCAGATTAAACAGGAGTGTGTTGTAACTTGTCATTTTTATGTATTACTGGAGTCCATACTAAAACATTTTGCTCAGAATTTTTGCATTAACATTCGTGAACAAAGTCTCAATTTTTCTTTTAGTGTTAGGTTTTGATTTTGATAGTATACTGGCCCCATAGAATAAATATGAAAGGTTTGTTGTTGTTGCATAGAAAGGCAACTGATTTTTCTACTCTAGTATTTTGCTGAAAGGATTTATCAGATCTAAGAGTTTTCTGCTGGAGTCTTTTAAGTATAGAATTATATGGTATTCAAGTAGGAATAATTTGACTTCTTATTTGCATCCCTTTCATTTTTTTATTTTGTCTTATTGCTCTAACCATGGCGTTAGAGCACTGTATTGAATATGAGTGGAAAGAATTGGCACTCTTGTCTCATTCTAGGTTTTAGAGGAAACACTTTCAGTTTTTCCCCTTTAGTGTAATATTGGCTATAGGTTTGTTAAACACAGCCTTCAAAATGTTGAGATATGTTCCTGGTATGATCCTCTAATTTCTCTCTCTTTTATATACTTTTAAAAGACTTTTATACACTGTATTGCATTTACTAATTTTGGTGTGGTGAATCATCCTTGCATTCCTAGAATAAAATTAGCTTGACTATGGTATGTAATCTTAACAATGTGTTATTGAATTTGGTTTGCAAGACTTTTAACAAATATTTTTGCACCTATGTTCATCAGAGAAATTGATCTATATAGCTTTTTTATTTGTAGCCAGAACTTTCTTGATCTTTTATGTCCATTAGAGTTTTATTTATGAACCTGGGAGTCCCAACATTTAGTACATAATACTTATAATTGTTACATATTTTCAACAAATTGCTTTTCCTCTCCTGCATAATTTTGATTTGGGATTGTTGGGTTGCATTTAGAATCGGTAAGTCAGGTGGTTTTTGGCTTCATTTGCTTTATAAATTCTATCCTACCATGTGGCCCCTCAGCCATTGAGTATCTGTAGAAATAAATGTAAAAGGAGTTAGCCTATTTTAATTCCATTCTGGTTCCCAAATAATGAGACAGAGATCTATTAGACTTATTCAACAAGCTTTAAGCACTCTAACAGGGCAGATACTCATCTATTCTAACCCAGTTTTCTAGTCTGGTTACTTCCAAGCCAAATTCCCAGAGTTACTTGCCATATTAGTCTGATTTGGCTCGCTCTGCTCCATGTGTGTTCTCCTGGAGATCTCCCTTGGTGACTCCACCTCATGTCCAACCTCATGGAGACTCTTTCCTCTCCTTTCCTCTCTCTCTGGTACCCTTGGCTGGGATTGGAAGTTCAGCCTTTCTATCTTCTCTACCCAGTCACTGGCTGTTCAGCTTTTTATTAACCAATCAGAGATGATTGGAGACCATTCTCTACACAACATTGATACAGGAGATCATTCAATCATCATGACAGTGCATATGTCTGGACCGCAACTAGATCTCCAGGCACACAAATCAGCATCTGAATACACAGAGCACAAGACCCTCCTCTGACAGGTATCTTTACCAGTGCTATATATTTCTTGAAGACAACATGTAGAAGGAACTACCTTTATATATATATATATATATATATATATATATATATATATATTGAATATTTTTATTCAGAAAAAGAAAAGAAAACATCCAAAGCAACACAAAAACGTCTACATCACTTGCGGTATCAGTCCGTTTTCAATTTGGCTCCCCTGTCCAAAAGTATCTCATGCAAAAATCCATCTTTATGAACCTTTTAAAGAGTTTTACTATCTTCTTTTCTTATTTTGAGTTTGTGGTCTTGAAAGATCTGAAATTTCTTTACATAGTTGATTTCATACTGTTTCACGTTTCCTTTGTCTTATTCTGGGATGTCATCTTTTTTCTTAGTTTCTCTTTCAGCACAGGATCTAATCTTCACCATTTCTTCTTCTCCTGCTGTTTTATTCTTTGCTTCTGTATCGCCTGCTCCATTAGATCTAATAAAGCAGCTATTTGAGGGTAGTAAGGCCATTTTCCCATCTTGCAACACTGGTTCCCATTGTTCTCTTGGCCCAATTGCATCTGAATGGCCAACAAGTCCATCTGAATCTATACCAAGATATTTATTGTCCATAGTCAGATTTCAGGGCAATTTTGGAATCAGACAATTTGACAGCCATAAACTTCTGTGGAGGACTGGGGCCCTCATCAACATCTCTATGTGGCGCTCCCAAGGTAAAATGGCCATTGTCCCGTACATGGATATAGGCTCCTTTATCCATTCCAATGGCAACAGTTCCTGAAATCTCCCCAAAGTTAGGTACAGTCCCCCATATTCCCACGATATCAAGTTGGGTTTCCTCATCTTTTTCTCTCTTTCTCTTCTTCTTTTTACTTCTAGTATTGGTGCCCTTGAGCACGAGTTTGGTGGACTTTACATAGGAATATTCGGCCGTGGTTAGGCACTCAGAAGCGGCAGCCTCTGGCAGAACTCCTATAAGCTGGAAGGAGGAAGAGGAGAAGGACCAAGAACTCTAAGGGTGGGATCTGAGGAAGTCCAAGGAACTACTTTTTAAATCCAGTCAGCCAGTTTGTGTTTTTTATTGGTGAGTTGAAGTCATTTACATTTAAGTTTTTTCCTTTAGTCATTAGGTAGTGTCCTCCCCTATCTATTCTGAATGGGTTTTGTTAAAAATCTATTTTGTGAGATATTTTAAAAGCTACACCTTAGTTTCATTTGATTAGAAGAACTTTTTCATTCTTTTGTCCTAGAACAACCCTGTCACGGAGGTTGCCTAAGACCATCTGGAAACACAAATACTTACATTACGGTTTATAACACTAGAAAAATTACATTTATGAAGTAGCATCAAAAATAATTTATGGTTCGGTATCACCACCACATGAGGAAGTGTATTAAGGAGTCACAGCATTAAGTAGGTTGGGATGCACTGTCCTAAGCTGATGGCTATCCTTGATGTATTTCTTAGAAGCAGCGGAAAGATGGATCCAGTTTTCTAATCCAGTCTATATCTTTTTATTGGGAAATTGAGACCTTTAATATTGAGAGTTATTAATGAATAGTGCTTACTGATTCCTATTATTTTGTTGTGGTGGTGTGGGTATCCCCTACACTTTGTTCTTGGACTTTTTATACTTTGTATCCTCTTGGGTATAGTTACCCTCCTCGATTTTCATTTTAGAGCCTTCCAAAGGGATTGTTACACAGAAATTGTTCAAATTTGTTTAATGTGTAATAGTATTATTTCTTTGTGGATTGTGATTTAAGTTTTTCTAGGTATGATAGTCTGGGCTGGCATTTATGGTCTCTCAGAACTTGTCCAGGCCCTTCTGGCTTTCAGAAGCTCCATTAAAAATCAGGTGTTAGTCTAATGGACCTGCTTTTATATGTGACTTGCTCGTATCTTTTCTCTGTTCTGTAAATTTATTGTTTAGATTGTTAAGGGTTCCAGAGAATTTCTTTTGTGATCCTGATTGTTTGGTGTTCTATATGCTTCTTGAACCTAGCTAAGTACCTAATCCCTTAGGCTGGAAAATTTTTCTTCTATGATTTTGTTATAAATGTTTTCTGTTCCTGTGACCTGGGTTTCTGCACCTTCCTCTATACTTATTATTCATAGATTTGATTTTTTTCACAACGTCCCAGATTTTCTGGATGTTTTAGGCCTAGACATTTTCAGATTTAACATTTTCTTTCACAGAGCTATCCATGTCTTCTACCTTGTGTTCAAGACCTGAATTATTTCTTCCACATCTTGTAATCTGAGGTTTCTGTTTGACATCCTGAGTTTTTCATGTCCAGTTTTATTTCAGTTTATTTTTATCTTTTGTGATTCTATTTCTTTGTTAAATTCCACTTTCTTATCTTGAATGGTTTTCATTATTTCATTCAATCATTTGCATTTCATGGTCTCCATTAAGACATTTAGTATCCTTGTTAAGGTCTTTGAACATATGCATGACTGCTATTTTGGTCCTTGTCCCATACTTTAACTAAATTGCTTCCCTCAGGGTCTATTGCAATAAGGTTGCTGACTTCTAGAGGAGGCATATTGTTTTGGTACTTTTTTTGGAGAATGGATGAGATCCTGGGATCTAGGTAACTGGAGTAATGACATTTGAAGTGTTTCTTGGTTTAGAAACTAATTTTTGACCAAGTAGGCAAAAGCACACAGTAGAAAAAAAAAAAAACTCTATTCAACAGAGATCTAGCAAACTAGATATGTACTTACAAAAGATGAAATTAGAGTCACATCTTTTACCTTGTACTACAATCAACTAAAAAGGAATGAAATTTAGCTTAAAACTTGAAATACTGGAACTAATAGATATACTATTTAGAAATTACTGTTTAAGACATTGGGGTAAGCAAAGACTTTCTGAACAGAACTCTAATAGGAAAGAACTAGCTCCTAATATCAACAAATGGGATTTCATAAAGTTAGAATGTGTATGCCTAACACAGGAACCTATCAGCAGAGCAAACAGACAGGTCACAGAATAGAGAAAGTCCTTACCATTTATACTTCTGATTGAGGCTATCCAGAATTTACAGGAACATGAGAAATTAAATGGCAAGGAAATAAAATTACCAATCAACAGATGGGTTAATGAATTGAACAGATAGCTTTCAAAAGACAAAACACAAATAGCCAATAACTATTTTTAAAAGTGTTCAACTTCCCTAGCCAGCATGGATATACAAATTGAAAAGGACTTTGACTTATTACCTTATGTTGGGCAAATGACTATTATCAAGAAATGTGACAATACCTTCAATCCCAGCACTTGGGAGGCAGAGGCAGGTGGATCTCTGCCAGTTCAAGGCCATCCTGATTTACAAAGTGAGTCCAGGACAGCCAGGGATACACAGAGAAACCCTGTCTCGAAAAACCAAAAAAAAAAAAAAAAAAAGAAAGAAAGAAATGTGACAGGAAATGCTGGAGAGGATATGGGGAAAGACGAATTCTTATTCACTGCTTGTGTGGGTAGAAATTATCACAATCATTATGGAAATCAGTTTAGAGGTTCCTCAAAAATTAAAGATCTACTGTATGACTCATCTATTTCACTCCTGGGCATATACCCAGAGTATTCCATAACCTACCAAAGCAATACTTGCACACCCTTTTTTTATTATTGCTCTATTTATAATAGCATGGAAATGGAACCAACTTTGATCACTATCAACAGATGAATAGATAATTAAAATATGGTACTTACCTATACAAAATGGAATATTATTAGCTTTAAAGAAAAATTAAAATTTCAGAAAAAATGAATAGACTTAGAATTTATAATATAAATTGAAGTTACTCAAAACTCAGACAGAAAAACAGAAAGACAGAAAGACAGAAAGAAGGAAGAAAGGAAGGAACCCTCATGCATTCCTCTCATTTGTGGATCCTAGCCTATCCTAGGCTCCATGATTTCCCCAGTTATGAGCCTTGGTCCAGGTTTATCATTGAAGGCATAAAACTCTTCATGTGGGACAGGCCTAGTGAGCAATCATATGCTGTTACTTATCTCTGGAGCTACCATACCACTATTGCACAGTAGATAAGATTTATCAACTCCTTTTACCCTGTGTAGTCTTAGGTTAGGTCTACTGATTGTATACATGAGTTCTTAGACAATATGTTAACAGTTGTTTATGTTTTGTCCTCTATTCCCTACATTTTTTGTTCTGCCTGATAAAGTGCTTTCTCAATAGTTCTAGTTTCCTTTCTTTTTGTTTTTTGCTGTGTTGCTGATGTGTTGATCTGTAGTGTTGATTTTCTCATCCCCTTTTCTGACTTTTGTCTATGTTGCTGAATTACTTCTTTATGTCCTAGACTGGATTATTTTACTGCTTCTTCTTTTGATACAGGGTCTCACTATGGCCTCTGACTGGCCTTGAACTCACTATGTAGACCAGGTTGGCCTTGAACTCACAGGGATCTGCTTGCCTTTGTCTTCCTAGTTCCGGAATTAGAGACATTCATCACCATTTCTGGCAGCTCTTCTACTTCTTTGTATCTTCTTTCATCTTATTGATCATTTTGCCTGAAAACTTCTGAAATCTTCACCTACCATTTTGCCTATCTCAGAATTTTGTTGTTATTGTTTTGTTTTTTTGTTTTTCAAGACAAGGTTTCTCTGTGTAGCCTCACATATCCCCAGACTCTCTCTGTAGACTAGGATGGCCTTGAACTTAGAGAGCCTCTGCCCTGAATGCAGAAATTAAAGGTGTGTGCTACCACACCTTGCTCTATCTCAGTGTTTTTGAGTAAAGTATTGGAGTAGTTATGATTTGTTGAAGGAGTACTACTTTTATGCACTCTATTTCCTGCTCTTGTCTTATTGCTTCAGCTACAACTTCAAATCAAGCACTATGTTGAACAGGAGTGGACAAAGCAGATACCTTTGCTTTGGCCCTGATGTAAGTGAAAATGCTTCAAATTTTCCTCTGCTCAGCATGATGTTGGCAGTAGGCTTCTTGTATGATATCTTCATTATGTTGAGATATAGCCCCTGTATCCTAGACACTCCTGAGCTTTTATCCTGAAAGGATGTGGAATTCTGACATCAAAGTCCTTTTGTGCATCTAATGACATGATAGATAATGTGGTTTCTGGCCTTGAATCTGTTTATGTGGTGGACTACGCTTTTATTGATTTCCATTTGTTGAACCATCCCTGCATCTCTTGATGAAGCCAACTTGATCATGGTGGATATAGGCCTTTTTAATGTAATTTTCAAGTTTATTAGAAATTATTATATTGAGAATTTCTGTTTATAAGTTCACTGATGAGATCAAGATTGGTCTGTCTCTCTTTCTTTTTGTTGGGTCTTTGTCTGATTTTTGGTATGGGGTAATACTGGCTTCCTGAAATGAATTTGAAGGATATTCTTGCCTTTTTCTTTTTCACAGATTAAATTGATGAGTCCTGGTGTTATATCCTCTCTGGAGATCAGGCAGAAATCTATGCTCAATCTGTCTGTCCCTGGACTCCTTTCAGGTGGAAAACACTGCTTCTCTTTCATTTGTTATATCTTTAAATTCTTTACTTCATTTTGATTTAACATTGCTCAGCCACCATTTTTCTTTAGTAGAACATAGATTTTTGTTTTGTTTTGTTTTTGTTTTTCAAGAAAAGGTTTCTCTGTATGGCCCTAACCAACTTGGAACTTACTCTATAAACCAGGCTGGCCTTAAACTCTCAGCACTCAGGAGGCAGAGGCAGGCTAAAATTAAAGGCGTGTGTCACCACTGCCTGTCTACAACATAGATTTTAAAGTAAACTCTTATAATTCTCTGAATTTCCTCAGTGACTTTTGAAATTTCTCCTCTTTCATGTCTCATTTTATTAATTTGGGTCTTCTTCCCTTTGAGTTATTTGGGTAAAACTTCATATTTTTAAGTTTTAAAATTCTAGTCACCTTTTTTCTTTCAGTGGTGGCTTAAGTCTAGTAAGGTTGAAGTATGCTTTTCCTCTGAAGCACTGGTATTTGGGCCTGAGGCTCTATCTCAAGCCTTCATCTGAGAGGTAGGTATATTCAGTGTTCTAGCTTGGGGCTCCTTCTTGATTCTGCATCTTCTACTGTGAGTTGTGGAAATCTTCACATGCCTTCAGACCTAACCTGGAATCAGTTCAGACCACACTCTGGGTTGGTATCTTCCTTCAAAGCCACTGAAAGATGTGGAACTCCTCTAGCACCAATAGGCCTCACCTCAGTTTAGTCATGGATCACTCTCTGAGCCCACAGCACCCACTGGAGCTGCTGGGATAGGGGGAACTTGCCACAAACCTATAGATACAACTATTCATCTTACCACTTAAGCAACAAAAAGAAAGCTTTTATATTTTTACTATTTTCTAAAATGCATTTATGTATGTATGTTCACGTGTATATGTGTACATTTGCATGGATGTTCTTGTGCCACAGAGAATATGTGGGTATTCGGGGATAAAATGTGGGGAATCAGTTCTCTCCTTTCACCATACAAGTTCCAGGTATCAAATTCAGGTCATCAGGCTTGACAGTAAGCATCTTTATCCACTGAGCCATTTCATGGGGACATATTTTTAGATTTAATTTCTATTCTTACATTTCTCTACTTTTGTTTTCAAGCTTACTCATTATTAGAAAGTTTTTTTCTTTTTCTTAAATTTCTTCCTTTTTCTCTTAACGATATTCTGCTTTTCATATCCTTTTCTTTTTATTATTTTATTTAGCTTTGCTTCTCCACTACTTTCCCCCTCCTTCCTTCATTCATTATCTCATTCATTCACTACTTAAATATTTATCCTGAATAGCTAAAAATTCCTAATTCACACCATGCTAGCTTTGCTATTTTCTATTCTGTTATGTTTTATAATATTAGTAATAAACTATTGGATGTCAATTTATTTTAAGTGTGGTTCTATACTTTGCAAGATTTGATATCACTACTGATGCTTCAACTTACAAGACTGTTAACTAAAAATATATCCAGAGAAATCTGGAAGAAATCAACAGATATGTAGATCACAATGAGGAAACAGAAATTTGAGAAAATCAAGCAACAGAACTCTTGAGGGGGAGAATAGAATACAGGAGATATACAAGGAAAAGAGGGACTATAAGAAGGAAGGATTAAGTGTGGAAAAAGATGGGAGTGTAGGGTAGAGGAGGGATTTGGGGGAGGAATAGCTAATACTAAGGATGTTTTAAAAAGCCATGTAGAAAGCCACAATTTTATGAACTTTGTGTATGTTACCACAAAGTGTTGTTCCAGAGACTCCCAAACTATAAAAGCTATTGCTATTGCTCTTGGATGCCCACTAAAACTTGATGATAGGACCCTAATACTTACTGAAGACCATACATGCTGGTCATAAGACATGGAGACATCAAGTTGGTACTGACCAGAATGCTTCCTCACTGCTCACTGGCATGCTTACTGGTACTGGAAGGTGCTGTGCAAGTTGCTGGAGCAAAAAAGACAGCTTTTGATTTGGATTTGATACCTATTCAATAGGAGGAAAAAAATGTTTCCTGATATTACAAATCTGGGAAAGAACTCATGATTGACAAATTACAGGTCCTAAGGGTAAACCTACTTCTATTATTTTGATAATTGGACATAGTATCAAACTGCACTCTAAATTTGAATCTCTCTATCCATAGATTAGTGCAAGCTCTCAGACCTTGCCTGAGAAATTTCTTTGTGTAATGGATGGTAGTTAACATAGGAGTTCACAGTTTATGGAGTGGTCAGCCATGAATGAGATATTTATATCACAACCTCTCCTCAATGTTCTGAGTCTGCCGTAGCTGAGAAGACTGTAAGAGTCACAGACAGAAAAGCAAAACAGCGTTTTCTGGACGGGGGAGGTACACTGCACTCCTGTATTCACAGCATCTGTGTCTGCCTGAAAATCAGTACAGTATGGCACAGGAAGACATTAGTCAACTCCAACTCTTAACTGACAAGATACAGACAGTGATGGATTCTAGGGGAAGGAGGCTAGTTCTCTTTAAGAGTACCTTGTGGTGTTTGATCACACTCCAGTGTATGATTATACACAAAAGAAAACAGACAGCACAAATTTGATTAGATGAGTTTTTAAGTAAAAAACAGATAGGACACAATGTTGGGGGGGTTGGATAGGTGGGGGGTGGAACAGTAAGGAGTTAAAGGGAGAGTTTGTGGTGGATATGATCAAAATACATTGCATGAAATTCTAAAAGTAGTAAAAAAGTATTTTTAAATAAATGAAGTGCGAGTAATACTGTATAGTAGGAAAAAAGGGGGCAACACAGAAAAAGGAAAACAACAACAAAAGAAATGAAAAAAAAAGTTGTTCAACAGCACACAAACAAATTTTACCAAGTGTATTTATAGAAATAAAAATGAAACCACAGAGGCTGGAGAGATGGCTCAATGGTTAAGAGCTCTTGCTTCTCTTGCCAAGAATAGGAATTCAGTTCCCAGTAACCACTTGGCGGCTCACAGCACCTGTTAATTTCCACTCTGGGATCCACTACACCTCTTCTGGCTCCATAGTCAACACACGCACACACAAGTACACAGGCATTCACACATTCACATAAAATAAAAATAAATAAATTCTTAACTATTAAAAGCACAAACTTGAAGCTAGAGAGATGTGGCTTAGTGGATAAAAGCTCTTACTATTCTTTCAGAGGACCCAGGTTCAATTTCCAGCACTCATATTAGGTGACTCACAACCACCTATCACATACACATTAAATAAACAAATCTTAAAAAAAAAACAACAGAATTTTAATACTGTAAAGTAAAAAAAATCATTAAATTTCATTAAAATAAAACAACAGAAACACTAGAGCAAAAAGTAAATAAAAATGGATATTGGAGCATTCTCTCTGAGTCTGAAAATTGGACTCATTCTCACAGTGGGGTTGGAGTGTGAAGTGTGTTCAGTTGAACTTGTGCACACTTGCCTTTTCAGTGACTTATGCTGGTGTGGAACCTGTATTGACTAAGTATCTGATGTTCACCATAGCGATCTTCACATTTATAGCATCCCTTCTTACTACACCAGGGTCTCTGTGACTATACATTAATTTGCAGTTTGTGGTTTGGGCAGGTTCTCCACACTCTTGAGATTCTCTCAGGGTTCTAACCCTTAGGGTGACTCATGGTCTAGCTGGGGAAGTGTCCTCCAAGTCCATTGGGAGTGGAGGAAGCAACCATAGCACTACCTTCCTTACATGTCAAAGATTTTGATGTGTTATATTTTCATTGCCCTTTGATTATAGGAACTTTTAAGTTCCTTGGATTTCTGTCAGTAATCCAGTTATTCAATAGTATTGTTTAATCTCCATAGGTTTGTGTACTTTCTGTGGTTTTCTTGGTTTTTAGTTCTATCTTTAATCCTTATTGTGGTCAGATATACAGGAAGTTATTAAATTTTCCTACATTTATTTAGACTATTTTTATAGCTTAATATGTGATCAGTTTCAGAAAACATCCCCTGGACTTTTGAGAGGAATGTGTGCTCTGTAGTGTTTGACTGAACTGTTCATTAAATGTCTGTTCAGTCCCTTTGATTTATAAGTAACTCCAGTATTTCTCAATTCATTTTTTGCATATATGATCTATCGGTGACAATAGGATATTGAAGCCATCTACTATTACTGTGCTACGTTAATCCATGTCTTTAAATCTAATAGTGTTTGTTTTACAATATTGGTTATATCTGTGTTCAGTGCATTCATGCTTTGAATAGCAACATCCTTTTGAGGGATTGTTCCCTTGATTTGTATAAAGTAAGCTTATGTCATCTGATCTGTGTTGATTGAAGATATGAGAATGAAGATTCCATCTTATTGGAATAACTTTCCTCATCTTTTCACCCTGTCTTTAGTTGTAAACTGTGTTACCTGAAGGCAGCAACAAGATGGATCCTGTATTCTGATCCAATCTGCTTGTCAGTGTTTTTTGAGTAGACAATTGAGTCTATTGATAAATATTCAGAGTTATTAATGAAAGGCATGAATTAATACCTGCCATTTTCTTGATTTTGTGGTGTTTTCTTGGTCTTCATTTGCTTAACAAATGTCTTAACATCTTTCATGCTCTTTTGGCAGCTTCTTTGCTGTGTATAGCATTCTCTTCCTTTTGAAGTTTTCATTCCAGTGTCTTCTGTAGTGCAGGCACAGTGGCATCAGTTGCTTTAGCCTGCTTTTTCAATGCAAAGTTTTTCTGTCTACTTACATCATGGCATATAATAATCTGGAGCGGCAGTAATAATCTTTCCGGACTTGAAATACACTCGTCCATGCTTTTCTCACTTTGGAGTTTCCATTGAAAATTCAGCAGTTATTCTGACGGCTCTGCCTTTATATGTTACTTGTGTCTTCTCTCTTGAAATTTTCAATCATTTTTTGTTGTTGTTAAATATTTAGTGTTTTTCATATAATATGACATAATTAGTATATTCTATGGTCCTGTTTGATTTTCTGTATGTCTCTCTCTCTTCCTTTTTCTAAAAATCTGTATGTCTCTTGTCTTCTCTTGTTTCCCTGATAAATTTTCTGACTGCCTTAGTTTGCTGTTTTACTGTAAGGTCTTACAATTCTATCACAGTTTTGGTTCATCTGATGCTTTTTAAACTGATGGCTTGATATTTTTAACATGTTCACAGCTACTAAAAATTTAAATAATAATAACAAACCACTTTCTTTTGAATTCAAATTACATGTATTTTAGACTCTATTTCTTACCTGTTTCTTTTTATCTCCGTTAGCTTATCTTTTGTATATTTTGTTCTAGGCATTATCTATTGATTTTTTTTTTACTATTTTTATCATTTTTATCTTTAGTGTGACTAATGTGCTACAAACATTAGTGAGTTCTTAGTTTTTTTCTGTGTTTCATATGGAGATCTTTTATGTTCTTACAGCTTCTGGTTCTTAATATTGTCTTTTCTAAGATGACCAATCCTCTTGTTTTGCTGGAATTAAATACTTCCTGGAATATACCAGTTTAAATACATAGCCTGACTCATGAAGACTTGTCATGAGGATTTAATCAGTTTACTTTTATTTCTTCATGCATAGAAAAAAATTATATAGAGAATGTTTTGTAAATCTCCAACATATGCAATCTCTATCGCCATATTTTCATAGTGCCTTTTCTTGTGATATTTAGATTTCTAGTGTACATGATCATTTTTAATATTTTGAACTTGAAAAGGAATATTAAAGATTATTCTCTTTCCTAGAAGACTTATTTTTGTGTCTGCTAGATGTGGGAGGCCAAAAATGAGCTTAGAAAGCCCAACATCAAGAAACAGGATCACCTGAATTTAATCATGATTCTATTCTATGCTGAGCTGAATCTGTAGCATCAAACATATTCCATCAGTTTACTTTTAATGTTAGATTTATTTATTTTATGTGTATGAGTTGCTTGCCTGCCTGCAAGTATGTATGTACACCATGTGCATGCCTGGTACTTAAGGAGGTCAGAGGAAGGCATCTTCTCTTTGCAACAGATGAGGACCATTACAGAAAACCACAGCTAATCAAAATAGAGAGTTGTGGAGCTCAGTCCCAATGGATATGTCTACATAACACATTTGCACCTAAGGCTCAGGGAAAATTGAGGAAGAGGGAGGTTCCTCAATTTTAAAGATTGTAAAAGCCAAGCAATCAGGGAGTTTGCTGCAAGATTATGTCTCCTAGTAATGTCAGAAGCTACATCCATTGAGTCTCACCAACATGACTGCCTAAACATGAGCTAAACAAGAATGACACCAATTTATGGGATTAATGGAGAAAAACCCATAAGACATCAGCCCTACACAAAGTAGTACAGGCAGCTAAGTGATGCTGCAAGAGGGAGAAATAATCTTCTTCACAAAAGAGCACATCCATTGTTATCCAATACCAAATGGTCAGTTCTGAAAATATATATGAGTAATATACAGACTAAGCAGGTTTTATTTAGGAGTTTGTATGTGTATATACTTACATACACACACATATATATGTACATATGTGTATGCTTATAATAATAACTAATATACACAGTAATTATTAACCTCTATCACACACATATATTTGTGTGGTGTGTGCATATAATAATAAAAAAGGAGGCAATGAATTTGAAAAAAAAACAAGTAAATATGTGTAGGAGGGTTTGGAGGGAAAAAAGGGAAAGGAGAAATGATGTAATTATAATATATTCTTATAAATAAAATAAAAGGAAGGTGGCATCTGTTTCCCCTGGATTTGAAGTTATAGATGATCATGAGCTGTCATGTGGATGTTAGGAACCAAACCTGGGTCCTCCTTAAGAGCATACATGCTCTTAAACCCTGAAAAGCTCTCTAACTTGTTAGTCCATTCTTAGATCTAAGGCCAACACTTTGTGCTTCAAAGTAAAGTTTGGAGAGTGAGACAGTCCTACTAAATTCAAATCGCTAATCCTTTGAGACAGCTAAAAGTGTTAATTAACCTCAGGCCATTTCCTCCATTTTCAGAAAGTGACCCCCAGGAGAAACCTGATTCCAAAGGTTGTGCTGATTTCCTTGGACCTCATTATTTCAAATAATATCCAGGACACAATCCAGGATCCAAATAAGGTCCTGGCACCATAGCTCCTAATTATTGCCATAGCTCTCTGACTTCCCTACTTTCTACACTTCTTTTTAAATTATTTTCCAAGCGGAAGTTGGTTCTCATAACTCAACAGTCCTTCATTATTTGTGTACTACTTAAACATATATAAACCATATTAATTTAAAAAATCTTTCTCTCGCCTCTTTTAAAGGTGTTATGTAACTCAAATTAAGGGGGATAGGGAGTGAGATAGTGATTAAGTCTGTATTTTTAGATATAAACCACTCATAGATTCTTATAGTGTTTAGAGCCTGTTTTCCTGTTGCAGGAAAACTTTTAGGTTCCTGTTTGCTTTAGTTAGTTCTTAAAGTCTAGAGTTATTTTCAGTTCACCAGTTATCCTCACTGCAACTGTTATTGGGATTAACAGCCTATGAGGCAATTGAAGAGGATGACATCTACTTCCATGGTTGACTTTGGACACCTGAAAGTCTACAAGAGTGGGAACTAACCCTCTGGGCTCTCTAATTTACTCAGTGTCTATTTCTCCTCAACTCCTCTTGCTTTTACCCTTTCTTTTTCAGATCTCTATTCAGTTCAAGGGCTTTCTTTCTTCACAACACCTGGCTATTATACTAATAAAAGCACTGGTGCACAGTCCCCTAGATAAGCCCACTGGAAGGTACCACAATTATAATTGCCCCTCCCAGCATGAGGAAGCCAGAACAGTCATCACCCAAATTCTCTAATGGCAGTTAGAGTTACCTCTTCAGAGGGAGGAATGATGAAGATAGGAGATAGAAACGGGCAAGTAATTTGTGGATAAGGGTCTTGATTGCTGCCTTTGGTCAGTACTGGAAACCCCCTTTATCCTGAGACAAGAAATTTTAGAAGCACTTGGGGGCTATAGTGGCTTTTCTTGTTCCTAAGTGGTTTTAGGGTCTCAACTCTGGTGTGAACTATTTCAGAAATTGACAGACTTGAAGGACATTGAAGATGTAACCCTCCCCCACCTCTCATGATGGATTTTGACTTCCACCTGCTGTTTCCCTGGTAACAATAGAAAAGTAAACATCAGCTTTTTTCCCACTTAGGATTTAAATTACCATATTACAAAGTGGAAATACTAGGGCTTTGTTGAGGCCCCTTAAGAGAAAGCTACTTCCTTCTGGTCAAAAGAGTAGAATCTAAATTCTACCTTTTGCTGTGTGTGGAGCCTTTCTAAGCTTCCCAAAAGAATAAATACTATTGTCTTCCCCTAAACCAGCTGGTCCAATCAACCACCACCGGGAAAGGTGACTGACCAGAAGCCGTGTTAAGGAGACTAATTATACCCTTATTGAGATTTGTTGTCCCCTCTCCTTCATGCAGATGTTGACAAAGTTCCCATGGTGTGCTTTGCAGAGCCTGCCTGGATTTCTTACTTATCCAGCAAGCATAACTTTTACCTTTTCTTGCAGATATTGGCCAAAGCCCAGGGATGCTTTCCCTGAAGTTCAGGGCTCTCCCCATCTTCCTCTGAAGCATCCCTCCCCTTCTTCTAGTGGATGTTTATTTACCTCCATTGCAAAAGGCATGGCATTCTCTCTTCCACCTTCTCCACCGCTCTCTCCTGGGCAGCTACTGAGATTTGGACTTTGCCTGCCTTGTTGCTTTTGTCATCAGCTCTGAGCTTCCTTTTGAGTCAGTTTTAAAATTCTTTTATTAACAAGACTAAGAACTGCGAAGAGAGAACCCTTATTTTCCCACTGTGACAAGACAGTACAGAGATTCCTCCATTTTGTGTTGTTGCTGATGCCAGTTTAGGTTTCGCTAGAATTTGATCTTCTTGATGGGAAGCTCATGGAAAATTACTCAACTCTAGTATAGGAACATGAGGTCAAGATGCTGCAGCCAACTTTGTCTCTGGTAAACTGTCTAATTTCGCAAAACCTCTTCATACAGCTAACTGCTTATCTTAGTTTCTGTTAAACTCTTTTCTTGTACAAAACCTCTCCCCCACCCCCGTAGCTGCTAAGTGAAATGCCAGAATATGATTTTTGTCTTTAAAGACCCCTTACTCTAAGTGCTCAGCATTAGGCTTGGGTCCCGAATGTGTAAGTGTAGTCCCAGCTGGCTGTAATAAAGACTTTCAGTTGGGTATAATTGTATCTGAATGCTAGTCTCTGGTGGGCACCCAGTAACATTTTAAAAGCCCCAGTGAGATTTCCAGAGACTGGACCCCAACACTTAGGGACTTTGGAACCCCCAGGAGTGGAGAAGAGAGCATTGTCTGGAGAAGACTCCAAGGGAGTGCATACCCAGAAATGTTCCAGGGCCCCGGAAAAATCATCTGACTGATCACTGCTGAGTGCTTTGGAGTTACCTCAAAATTCATCTGGTCTGACTACCTCTGGGGGTAAGTTTGGTCTATGGGAAGTCATCCGGTTAAGATACAAGAGGGGAGGTCAGTTGGGTATGACCACAGTTCCTATGTCTGGTATCCATGTGAGACTTCTCTGGACTCCCCTGGTCTGCTTAAGTGTATGAATATATGGTGCCCATCCCAGGTAGTCTTTACTCTGTGTCTTCTGTATGACTTTGTCTGTCTGGGTGTCTCTCTTTTTGTTTCTGTCAGTTCTGTTTGTTGGAGAAATAGATCTAAAGTGAAAGGTGGGATGAACTGTCCTGAGGCTGCGGCCACTGTCCCTGAGATGGCACACAATTTCCTGTAGGCTCACAGACCTGCTGGGCCACCCAACATTGTAGTGCTCCCTTCCAATGGCAACTGTGGCTGCACCTTCCACAGAGTGCAGCCTGTTGCTGAACCACCGATTTCCCTGGCTTTCTCTGGAGTGAGACCACCCCCCCCAACACACACACACACACACACACACACACACACACACACACACACACACACACCGACTTCTTACCTTAAGATCTGTACTTTGTTGGGAACCTGAATCTGTTTGGTGCATCCAGGTTGCCTAGAGAAACCCCAAACCACCACTAATTCTCTTGGCCCATTGGAGGAGATTGACATCTGCCCCGATTCTAGAGCATACAGTTACCGTTTATCTAGTGGCTACCCTGTAACACTACTAACACTATGGAGTCTGGAGCCACCTTCTCCTAAGCATTTAAATGGCAGAGTCGAGTCCTCTTCTACGTAGACTTTTAGACTACTGGCGCTTTTGCTTTCTATAATTGCTATTTAAAACTGTTCCCTCCAAGCTGGGTATGGTGGCACATGCCTTTAATCCCAGCACTTGGTAGGCAGAGGAAGGCGGATCTCTGTGAATTTGAGGCCATCCTGGTCTACAAAGAGAGCTGTTACACAGAGAAACCCTGTCTTGAAAAAAAAAAAAAAAAAATCCACTCCCTCCAGTCCCCACCTCCCTGTCCCCAGGCTGTGACATGCTCAGTTCAGACTTGGCATTGTTCCCTAATCTTAGTACACAGGGAAGCTCAATTTTAAAAACCAGGTTTCCTCTCAAGATGGTGCCAAACCACTGACCTCCATGTCTCATGGATGACCAAATGGGATTGTTTTGGTCACTGTTCTACTGCTGTGAAGATACACCATGACCAACACAACTCTTATAAAAGAAAGCACTTAACTGGGGTCTTGCTTATAGTTTCAGAGGCTTAGTCCATTATCATCATAGCAAGGAACATGGAGGTACACCAGTAGGTAAGGTGCTGGAGAAGTAGCTGAGAGTTCTATATCTTGATTCATAGGCAGCAGGAAGAGAGAGAGAACTGGGTCTGATATGGACTTTTGAATCCTCTAAGCCCTCCCCCAGTGACACAATACCTCCAACAAGGCCATACCTACTCCAACAAGGCCACACCATCTAATCCTTCTCAAATAGTGACACTCTCTGATGACTAAGCAATAAAATATATGAGCCTATAGGGGCCGTTCTTATTCAAAACACCACAGGGATCCTTCTCCACATCTGCTGGAGGAATCAAGGTTGTCAGCATAACCTGCAAATGGATTTATGGCTTACAATAGCTGTGTGCTTCTCCTGAGGGTAGGCTTGCTGGTTGGTTTCTTTTCACCATGGCTGCCTGAGTTACATTTTAAGCACAGCTTCCTTGAGCTTTCCAGTCATTCAACTAGATCTGCGTACTGCTTGGCTGCCTTCTGTTTCCTATGTCACCCTTCTTCCCCCAACCCCTACACTTTTTAGGTATCCTATCACAGCCCTTCCTCTCTGCTGACTCTTCTTCTCTAGGATCAGGATGTCTATCATCCTACTCAGAAGTCTAGCTGGTTGGCAAGCCACAAATACAAAGGGGAGAGATCAGACCCACCTTTTTCTGGTGTAAACATTTAGCTTTCCTTTAACATTTAGTTGCTACAGTTTAGGGCACTTAGGAAACTCTTGCTCTTTCATAAGAATCCACAACCCCCGGTTTCTGATAGTTAACATTTCCTTACATATTGTGGCATGTGCTTGTTCTGACGAGTACTGGAGTTGTGTGCTGAAGGAGGTGCTGGGGTGGTTACTCCAACAACTAGACAATGTTGGAGAGGTTTGCCTTTGGCCAGAGCTTGAGAAGCAGTTCATGCTTTGGCAAGACTAAGGGAACTGACCCTCCCCAAGAAGCTATGAGTTTCTGAACTGTGGGGGAAAGAATAAAGGCCCTGGCCTGTGGAGAGCAGAGGACTCTGAGTGAAGTCCTGAGAGTGCTGTTGACGTGGCCATGTCCAGGTTGTCCCATAGCTGAGAGGGTCAGCTAAGCCTTCCTGTGGTCTAAGTGTGTGCAAAAGATGTTCACCATAGCTTACCACTCCCAACACAAATGTTCACATTTGAAGACTGCTCCCCTACACCTGCTCAGGTTAGCTGAATCTGTCTGCTTGATCTAGCTCTATACCACAAACCCTGACTCTTGTTGATCTGCATGCAATAACTCTAACTCCCTGTTCAAGTGTATGCAATAAAACACACTGAGTTTCCCACGTGCTACAGTTTCTCCGTCCAAGAGTCAAGTACACCGGGGCCCAGCTTCTGTGACTGCATGTCTGTCTTTTCTTCATTTTCTCAGCGCTGCAGCCAGGTCCATCCCTGGGCACGCTAGACATGGCACTGCCCCTTGAAGATCTTCCTGTAACCTTCCCGTGCCTTTTGTGCAGAAGGGGACAGAGGTGCATCTGTAGCCGGGATACTTTCAAAGGGCTTTGTTTAGACTTGGAAGAATGTTTGTTTTTGTAACCTCCTGGGATCTAGTTGAGTTAGACAGCAAGGCTTCATGTAAGCAAGCACAACTCCTAAGCAGTAAAACCTCAGGAGCCCACATGGACACACGCTCACCTTCCAGTTCTCTAAGTGAGTGAATGACACCCTAAAACTGATTATTACAGTTGGAAGAGAGAGATTCCCCATTCTTTCCAGATTCCCCTTGTTGAGTATCTCCTTAATTAAAATAAGATTTGGATTTGAAGTTCCCTTTTTAGTGATCTCTAGTTTTGTTTTGTGTTTGGGGTTTAGTTTAATTTCCCTTCTGCTGTTCAAAAATTAAGTTTATTTAAATGCAAAGAATGTACTGTTTATTTAAGCAAATGTTACCTTTATGTAGAAAAGGGGTTAGAATTCAGACTGCTTTTATCACTAGTCCAGCTGAAGAGCCCTGTGCTTGTCTTTTCTCTTTTGGGTGTGTTTTCTTCCAGCTGCACCACACACTTGAAACCACTGTGTGCTCAGACCCTTTGGCCGGCTATGCCCTAAATGTTCGCTAAGCAAGCAACTGTTCATCACCAGCCAGCCTTCATAAGATACTCTAGCAATACTGGCTTTTTAAAATCTTGTAACAACTGATTTTTCTTTCCACAAAGACTTTTCTTTGTATGTTTATTGAAGTTTTGTTTTTGTTGAGGCAAAGACTGTAAGCAGTGTGGAGAAAACACGCCCTTTGTGCTGTGTGCACTGGGGTAGCTTTTGTTGTTGAAATGCATTCAGAGTTCTCAGGGTCTTAAAATATTTTCTGCTAGTCTTAGCTTACCTTTTAAACTTTTGATGGTCATTGGCAAAGAAGAAAAATTTAATTATAATAGAGTTCAGGTTGTCAATTATTCCCTCTTCCCAAGGATCATGCCTTTGACATTATAAGTAGGATGTCATTGTTAAATCACTGATCATGTAGAATTTTCTCCTGTTACATCTAGGACTTTCACGTTGTGTTAAATTTATTCCTGTGATCCATTTCAGTTAATTGTTGTGAAAAGTGTGAGGCCTACACCCAGATTAACTTTGTTAAACAGACAAATATGTATTGTATATGTTTATGCTGTGTAACTTGACAAATTGAAGATAGTTAAATTGGAGTAATAGATGCTGTCCGACAGTGTAAATTAAAGTAAGATTTATAACATATGTACAAGGTTTTGTTTTGGATTTTTTTGGTGGTGAAATCTTTTAAAATCTATTCTTTTAACAATTTTAAGTATATTATACAGTCTTGTTAATATAACCATCAGTCATGGTTCAGTGGATGTTTTAAAACTTCTCTCTCCCATATCATAAAAATATCATCCTTTTGAAACTTCTAACTCATGTCCTAAGACCAGCCCCTGGTATCTACCAAGCTTCTCTCTACTTCTATGAGTTACTTGATTTAAAATTCTATACATATTGCTAAGAGACAAGCAACATCTGCTTACCCTAATATAAGCGATAGATAGGGCATCTTCAAAAACCTCAAGAGATCTGCAGAATATGGCATTCAAAGATGTTTTCTTAACTTAAGATTTTTTGATATGGAGACATGTCAGCTCCTGACAGCACCCCCTATTCTACTCCAATTAGAAGATGAGCATCGAAGAATCTCCAGTGTGAGATGGTTGAATTAGTGGCAAGCCTATCTCTTGGCAAGAAAAACCCCTTGCTTCAACTGTAGACAGAATGCTGTCCAAAAAGGACAAAACTTGGAAGCAGGTAAGTCGACAGCCTAGCTCTGCCAAGACAGGGTAGACAAGTCCTTCATAATTCCTGCTCTACACTCACTGTCTGTCAGAGAAACAGGGCCAAACGGCTGAAGATTGATGCTGTAATGTATGAAGAGAAAAATGGGAACTGTCCAGGCAGCCACTGATAAGTCATTTCTTAGTTTTGGAAGCTGCAGGCCCTGCACTTCCTATATAATCAGATATATTTATCCCTCTCAAGTCTCTGAGGTGGTTGTAGAATAGATAGCTAGAGTCTCATAATTAAATTTTGAGTTGTTTAGGAATCAAGAGAGTGTTATGGATCTAAGAAGATGTTTTTAAAATTGTGAGGCAAGTTAGTATGAATGTTGAGTCAGATATAGAACTTTAAACTCATGGAGATGGTTAGATAGTAGAAAGTTAAAGTCAGGTGCCAAATACATATGGACTGGACATTGGGAATGTACGCTAAGCCATATAACCCTCATAATTGTGGCCTAATTACCGCTGTTGTATTGTATTGTATTTATTGTTATAAGAGAAAGAGCCATTTGTTGGACTGAAAGGGGGGGCTGTTGGGGGAAAAAGATATACCTTAAACTAAAAAGAAAAAAGCGAAGAGGATGGGGGGTTGAGGGGGAGGAGGGCAGAAGGGTAGACAGGAGGGGGAGTAGGGAGGGGATTGTGATTGAGATGTAACTTGAAGAAATAAAAAATAAACTATTAAAAAAAAAGAAAAAATTCTATACAGAAACAAGATTATAAGATATCTGTCTGTGTGCTAATTTAGCTTCATATAGTGTTCATGTTCATTCATGTAACAAATGACAAGACTTTCTTATTTTTAAAAATTAAATAGTACTCTAGATCTATGCATACTCTATCTTTCATTATCCATTTCTGTAAATTTGTATTGATTCCATATCTTGACCATTTTAAAATAGATTCTTTTTATGCATGTTGCTGTTCAGTTACTGCAATTCCATTGTTGAAAATACTGTCCGTGACCCTTTTTTGAAGATCAGTTCATTACATTTAGGTGGGTATCTTTTTGGGCCTCTGTTCTGTTCTGTTATTGGGTTACCTGTCCTTTTCAAACATCCTATACTGCCTTGAATCTTGTAGTTTATATGTAGTTTTGAAATTGAGTAACTCTGTTACTCAACTCTGTTGTTCCTCAACATTATGCTGATTATTCTGACCTTTTGTCCCTCCTGGTTCTTTAGAATCAACTTGTTGATAGCCACAAATGAGTTTGTTAGGATTTTGATTGTGATTTGCATTGGTTGTATAGGTTAGGATGGGAAGAACTTACTGGTTCTTTTTGAGTCATTCTACCCATAGATATGGAACATTTTCCCATTTATCTAGGTCTTCTTTAATTTCTTTGATCAGAATCCTGTAGTTTTTCTTGCAAAGAGATTTTACATACTTTGTTAAATTTATACATAAGCTTTTTATTTTGGAGAAACACTAGTGTAACAACTGCTTTTCATCTCAGAATTTATTTGTTTATTGTTGGTATTTAGAAAAGTACTTGATTTTGGAACATTATCTTTGTATCCTTTAGATTTGCTGCAATCCAGTATTTGTTCCAGGAGTTTAGTTTATTCTTTTGGATTGTCTTCATAATCATGTCAGCATTGAGCAAAGACATTCTTTCACATCTACATTTTTTTCTTTTCCTTTTCCTTTTTCTCCCTCCACCAGTCCTGAGACAGGGTTTCTCTGTGTAACCCTGGCTGTCCTGGAACTCTTGCTCTGTAGACTAGGCTGGCCTCGAATTTAAAGATCTGCTTGCCTCTGCCTCTGGAGTGCTAGGATTAAAGGTGTGTGCCACTACCACCCAGCTTCAAATCTGCATACTTTTCAAACCTTTTTATTTTATTGATTTAGCTGAGATTTCTAACTTTTTGTTGAAGACACTTTTGTGGAGATACACTGGCCTTATTCTGATCTCAGTGGGGAAGATTCTACTCCTTGCCATATTAGTTATAGATACAGGTAGAGAAATTCATTGCCAAGCTGAGGAAATTCCCCTTTATTTCTAATTTACAGAGAGTTCTTAGATCATGGATTAACATTGAAACTTCCTTAATTTTTCAGAAAGAGGTATATGGAGTTCATACCCTATAAAATATACACATGAAAGTGTACAAGGTAGTGTTTCTTAGACTATTCATACAATTGTGCGCATTTTATTTTGAACATTTTCTCATCCTAAAGAACTCCTGCTTTCATTAGCTACCTCCCATTTCCTACTCTCCTAGCCAGAATCAACCTCAGTTATACTGTCTGTTTCTATGGATTTGCCTATTTTGGACATTTCATATAAATGAAATCATACACTATGTCATCACCTATGCCTGGCTCCCTTCATGTAGCGTAATGTTTTAAGGACGCATCCCTGTTGTAACAGCTATTAACAATTTATTGATTTTTTAATTGACCAATAATATTCCATTGTGTGGTATAGCACATTATCGATTTACTCAATGAACAGATAGAACTTTAGGTTCTTTCACTTTTAGGTGATTACAAAGAATGCTAGCATAAACTTCATGTGCAGGCTTCTGTGTGGCCATACTTCGTTTGGTTTGGGTAATTGGAAATGGGATGCTGATCATATGTTAAATCTGCACTCACATTTTGCAGTAACTGACCATCATTTTCTTTCTTTCTTTTTTGACCGTCATTTTCTATATCTACCAGTGACATAAGAGGGTCCCTATGTTCTTATATCTTCATCTGTATGTATTGTTTCTCTCTTTTATTAATGTCCTAGTGGTTGCATAGTTGTATTTTGTCACACTTTGTATTTGCCTCTCATCAGTGACCACTGGCGCTTGGATATTTTCTTGTGAGTTTTGTTGCTTACATGTCCTTGGAAAACTGTTTAAATCATCTCTCCATTTTAAAGTTGCATTAGTTTTCTTTTTTTTTTAATTTAATTTTTTTTAAATTTCCATAATCTCTAACAACAATCTAGGCATTTGTCCTTAAAACAGCACAGTCCCTAACAGCAATCTCAACACTTGTCTTTATACCCACAGATAACTACTCACCTCTCACCAAGGCTAATTCTCTGTGCAACAGATGGAGACCACTGCAGAAAAAGCACAACCAACCAAAATAGAGTGGTGGAGCCCAGTCCCAGTGGCTACATCTCCAAAACACGCCTGCATCGAAGGCTCAGGAAACATGAGAGAAAAGGGACAGAAAAACGGTGAGGTCCACAGGATCAGGGAATTGGTTGTAAGATTGTATCTCCTACTAATGTCAGAAGTCATACCCATTAAGTCTCACTACTGTGACTGCATAAACATGAGCTGAACATGGGCGACACATATGGATGAGTAAAAAAAAAAGTCCATGAAATCTCAACCCTACAAAAGAACTATAGGAAACTGAGGCATGCTGAGAGTGGGAGAAATAGCCTTACTTAGAGAGGAGCACACCAGTGGTTATCCAGTACCAAATAGTCAGCCCTGAAAACCCCACAAAACCTAACATTATACAGACTGAGCATGCTATATTTAGAAATATATACATATACATATACATATGCATACAATACAAACTAATGAAAAAAAATGAGGTCATGAATTTGAAAGAGACCAAGAAAAGGTATATAGGAGGCTTTGGAGGGAAGAAAGGGAAAGGAGAGATGTAATTATAATCTCAAAAACAGTAAAACTTTTTTTCTTTTAAAAAATTTTTTTTGCCGGGTATGGTGGTGTATGCCTTTAATCCCGGCACTCGGGAGGCAGAGGCAGGCAGATTTCTTCGAGTTCAAGGCCAGCCTGGTCTACAAAGTGAGTCCAGGACAGCCAGGGCTACACAGAGAAACCCTGTCTCGAAAAAAAAAACCCAAAAATATTATTTTTATGAATTAAATTTGCTGACATTACATACATGTATAAAATGTATTCTAATTGCTCTCATCTCCCACTCTGTCAACATCCCCTCCTCCCTACAAATCCCTGTCCCACATTGAAAGCCATTTTATGGTGGCTTTCCTAATGAAAAGAATGTTAATGTTTATAGATTTCATGATTTTGATAAAAATTTATTGCAGTATGTTTAGTCTGTGTTTATATAGTAACCCATTAATAATTTTAATTGTTTCTTTGTGGAACATCTTATTTCACTAAATGTCGTTTTACATATGTGGAATTAATTGTCAAAGGCATTTCATCATTGTTTACAAAGCAAGGAAACGTTCTATTTTTGGAGGAAAAAGCCATATTTGAGTTATATAGACTTTTTGGTCTTCAGAAAAATGTTAAGGTGATTCTTACATCTTCCTATCATCAACATGGAAGTCTTCCTTATATCAGATTTATATATCCCTCATGTGGGTAGTGTAGAGAATAGCCAACCAAAAATGTTTAGTAACATTAGCAAGCCTGTTTAAGAAACTGATTCTACCATATACAATTCTGTAACCTGTAACTCAGTCTTCTCATAAATAAAATGAGGATAATCAGAGACACATTACAATATTATTGTGAAAATTAAACTGAGGATAAAAAACACTTGCAAAGTGACTATGTATTATATCTATCATCCATTCATCTATCCATCTAGCTATCATTTATCTATCATTAATCATCATCTATCAATCTATTATCTATCAATCATCTATCTATCTATCTATCTATCTATCTATCTATCTATCTATCTATCTATCTATAATCTATCTCCTCAACAAATCCTTTCCTTGTGCTTCTATGCTTCTGTGTATTTGACCAAGCCTCTAACACTGTGAAATTTAACACTCTGTTAAATCTGTTAAATCTGCAGATGTGCAGTCCAGACAGGATGCAATTATTTGCGGATTGATCAATCCTAGCACAGTATCCAGAACTGTCTTAAACCTTCTCCTGCAGTTCTGAGCAGGGCAAGTGCATGTGTACACTCATTTACATTGTTCCTATCCTAAAGACAAAGCAGCTCTTACCAGTGAGTAAACTTCTTAAAGTTAAACTTTTGGAGAGTAGAAAGATAGCTCAGCAGTTGACTGCTTACTCCTCTTACAGGGGACCCAAATTTGGTTCCCAGCACCCATGTCCAGTAGCACACAACTGCCTGTAACTCCCGCTGCAGCAGATCAAAAGCCTCCAGGCCTCCACTGTTACCAGAAAACACAGACACAAGCACAAATAATTACAAATTAAAAGTAAATTAAAAAAAACTAAACTTTTGGCATTTTTCTTTGATCTCATTGTCTTTTTTTCCCATTATTTATTTGCTCATTTTACATCCCAATTGCAGCACCACTCCCTCCTCTACTCCCAGACCCACCCTACCACCTGATCTCATTGTCTTAAATGACTTTCTTTATATAGTGACTTTTGGAACTTGTCATATTTTTTAGCTTTCACTGGCTACACAATGATCTCTTTTCTTTTCACTTTTAGCATGGTTTCACACTGGATTCTACGTATTTCCTTTGGTAGATCTTACTTCATTTTTATACAACACACCCTCTGTAACATTTTTCAGAACAGGTACGTAGAAAAACCCTGATGTTGTGCTAGCTTCATAATTTCAGGTTTGGAACTCATGTTTCCTAAAATTCTGTTTTTCTCTAGCATTCTCATAAGGACCTTGTTATTTCAATTCCTGTTCATTTATAAATAAACATGGATACCTCTCTCCCTTCTGAAGATTTTATGATAGATTTTGATTTCATTTAAACATTTTGAAATTATTATATGTGTATTTTGCCTGCATGTAGGTCTGTGTCCCATGCTTGTGTCTGGTGCCTACAGAGGTCAGGAGAGGGCATCAGATTCCGTGAACTGAAGTTATAGTTAGTTGTGAGCGACCATGTGGGTATTGGGAATTGAACTTGGGTCCTCTGGAAGAGCAGCCAGTGCTCTTGTCTGCTGAGCCATCTCTGCTGTCCCAGAGTTCATTTCTTTTAAATCTAGAAGTTTCAAAGAGTAGGTTTCCCCCCTCCCATAACTTGAAGATTACTATTCTATTTTAAATTATTTTTCTGACTTTATTGATTTGCAATTGTTTTAGGCATATAAAGTGATATTTTGATAGGCATGTAACATAGAGAGGTCATCCAGCAACTCACAGGCCCTTTGTTGTGTGACGAGGGTTCTGGAGATCCATACACTTGGAAGATATTATCACACAATGCAGTGCTGCTGGTCCTGTCTCTCAACATTGAATGAGCGGAAGATGACTAGTGTAGACATATGTTCACCAGCATCTCAGCTTTGTATTATTCACTTCCTGAGTTTTGAACTTGAGGCTTCTCTAGTAATGACTGCCCCTTCTCCAGACACTACCCAGCCCTACCTCAATGGTGGACTTTCTAGACGAGAATGAGACCATTTGTCTTTCTTTTTTTAGATCTTCCTGTTCACAAGAAGCATAAGCTCTGCTCTTTTTTTCTGCTACATAGGGCCCTGACTGACTTCTGTGTCTTGAGGTTATATGACCAGGCATGTAGCTGAATGGCAATGCTTGTTCAGTTCAGAAAGAGGTATTTTCAAGCTCACTGAGCCACGGAAACAAGGCATGGTCTCTCGAGAGTTCTGTAATAGCGCTTCCTCTTGGTATGGCTCATTCTTGTCTCTGCTTCTCTACTGACTCTGAATTTAAAATAAAGAAGACTCTGCTTGTCTTGTACTAGTTTGTGATGGCTTCTATGACAAATAGCATTAAGTTGGGTGCTTATGCAATAGAAATACTTTTTTTTTTTTTTTTTTTTAGTCTACAGGCTAGACGTCTGAGATCAAGATGTTGAGGGTTTGTTTCTTCTGAAGCCTCTAGAGACAAATTTATTTTCCTGTTTTTTCATATGGTCTTTTCTCTAAATTATTCTTATTTTCTCATAAGAACATCAGCTGTATTAGATTAGGACCTACTCTAATGATCTCATTTTGATTTTATTACCTTTTTAAACTCTCTATTTCCAAATACACTCTCATTCTGATGTAGGTTAGGTGATTAGCATACAAGTTTTGTTGGGGACACAGTTCAGCTCATAACAGGCATTACTTGTTGGTTTCCTAATACCAGAGCTTGCACATATGGATTATATGTATTTACAGCTGCATTTTTCTAGACTTTATCATACTTAGAAGCCTTTTACTTTAAAAATGTACCAGCATGACTTAAGCACACTTGTTTCATATGTAAAGTTAGTTATATAAGCAGATATGGCAAGAAGAACCATCCCATTATAGCCTGCTGTACAATGTGAGCCACAAACCTTCATCCATGATCACATTATCAAAATTATATTATTTAAAAAATGAGCATGCTGTCAGCTATTCTGATTAAGCAGTTTATATTTCAAAGAAATATGGCTCAGAATGACAGGCTGCCTCAAGTTCTCAAGTCACAGATATTAAAAGTTCCTGGAAAGAGTTAATAGAAGAATTGAGAGTTGAGTCTATGCCTGGTTTCTGTAATCAGAAAGCATGCACCTCGAAGATTATGTCAGTGGGACAGAGATGAAGATGCCCTTTATCCTCCCTCAGGAGCTGACTATTTATAGCAATGAGCAGTACTGATTTGGTAAGCCTTTCTGGGGAGATGTTATTGTAGACTCTCATGAACATGCTCGTTAAATCCGGAACAGGTTGAAAGGAGCAGAGCCTTTCATCTACCAACACAAAGGGGAGGAGGTAGAAGACAATTTCAGTTAGGGAACAGAAGGGTCACGGATAGGAAAACGGAAGCACAAACTCGAGTATATCAACTGAAGGAAATGCTACCTTTCTTTCCTAGGAAACTTTGTGTGCATAGGTGTTATTCTATGAGGCTATCCGTATCGCGAGTGACTATGGGAGATGGTGAATGTGGTCCTGAAAGGTGGCAGAGGCCAGCTTGAGAGGCTGACCCTTTTCTCTGATCCCCTGTTGGTTTGTCCTCTACCCTGACCCATAGTCACCAGATTGTTCCTGCAGGTAACTTAAATGACTCTGCTTGCTCACTGTGTACATCTTGGAGATTAGGATTTATCCTCAACTAAACAAAGTTGAGAGCAGGCAACTGGTAATTAATGAATTATTTGTGACGGTGCCCTTCTTCAGTGATTTGACATCTCCCACCTAGATGACATTAGCACATCTGAGGTTTCTCCAGCACAGCAGAAAACTGGCTTTAGATACACATTAATTAAATAGTCAGCAACATTATTTATTTTCTTCTTCAACATTTGAAGAATAGCCATCAATGGAGAACCCTATAAAATGTCATGCCTTTTTTATTTACCTCTTAGTTCTTCAGTGCCAGGAAAATAAAAGTCCTTTGATCCAAAAGAGTTGTGAGGGAAACTTTTGAAGTTCTCTTACCACCTTTGCTGGAATCTTTAATCTTTTGAGATCATGAAAGTAAAACAGATTATTGTGAAATCATCATCTGAATGTAGGGTTCTGGAGGCTCTATAGTGGCGAATGCAGCACATGGACTTTACCTGCCATGTCTCCAGCTCAGATTCTGGCTTATTGTTATGGGAACTATGCTATCCTACCTTTCTACATCTCCCTTCTCTACCAAAGCAAAGAACTTATTTTTCAAGTATTGATTCCATATTAGGTAAATAAGTATAAAGAAGAAAACAAAATAGAAAAGCTGTGACTACTATTTATCTTATTATATAAAGATCTTTCTCCATCTGCTGCTTATACTTCTTCAAATACCAAAAGTTCAGCTATGATAGATTGCTTTATGTATCTCAATAAGACTGTCTTGTGTTTTCTGCATGGTTTCCCTGAGAGCTGACTGAGCCCCACAGTTTAACAATGTTTATTCAGGTAATATTAAATTATTATGTGTCCAGTTTAGATTCAAGGTGACATTATACAGAGCTGTCTTCCAAGACAAACAACTGTCATGACAGCAGCTGTGCCAACTGGAAAAGAACATTGTGGCTAGACTTCTTGATTGCTCATTTGTTAATATTACTATGTTTCATAAGGTGGGCCACATGGTTTTTCAGAATGAAAAGGAAAGCTGTAAGGTTAAGTTACAGTAGTCTGGGCAAATCATGTAAGTTATGCAAAAGGTCAAAGTTCAATACACTGATGTAAAATCTTGACTTAAATCAAGTGTTTTACTCTTGGTAACAGTTATAAGGATTAGGAAAGAACAAAATGTGTGTCTAAGCAAAGTTTATTTTATTGTTCGATTTCTTTTTCCCTTAGTTTTACCTAAATATTACATGATAGTTAAAAGTACCAGATTGATCTAACTGACCTCTTGGGTGTTCCATGACTATACTTGGTGCTATATTAATGTGGTCAGAGGAATTACAAGTGAGAATATTTTCCTTCTTGTCCTCTAAGTTCAACTAGGTTTCAGGGGACTATGAAGCACCTCTCAAAATGTCTGTAATTGTAAAGAATAGCCTACTCTCTTGCTTGGGGGGGAAGGGCATGTGGACACCATCCAGTGAGCTCTAATCAGTGTCTAGTCTAGAAAGAGGAGTTTTAATTCAGAGGAAAAGTTTCCTCCATGCTCCTAAGAAAGTCATGGTCAAACAAGGCCTTTAACACCTCCTCATATAAATAGACGACTATAAAAGAAAAGCTGGAGGAGCCAGAGGTGACTCTCAAGCCCAAGTGACTTCTGAGGACCAGATTCTCAACTGGCCTTGACAGAAAAAATAAAAGTGAATGATTTGAGCCACCTGCACGGTTTTAAACACAAAACAGGGCAGTATAACCAAAGAATAAAAAGATTGGTATGTTTCTTTAGCAGTGTGAAGAATCATAATCCCCAGATATAAGGGATAAATTAATATGAGATGCTGTTTAGACAACTATTTCTCAGTAGTGAGGTTCTTGATAAGAAAAATACTGTCCAGGTATAGGACGTCATGTTGGCTCAATTCTTCAAGAGTACCCACCTGAAGCCAAGAGATGGACCCATAATTATTTAAACCTAACAAATGAGTTACATCTCTCTCTCTCTCTCTCTCTCTCTCTCTCTCTCTCTCTCTCTCTCT
>CAJQZJ010033718.1:1203157-1218224 GCA_907164525.1 Lophiomys imhausi
CTCTCTCTCTCTCTCTCTCTCTCTCTCTCTCTCTCTCTCTCTCTCTCCCTGTTTTGTAGGTGATAGCCACTCTAACAGCTATCCAAGGGCCTGAAATCAGATACTGAGTTCATTACACTTGAGACCAGCCTAGAAACAATTGCTACTATGTTTGTGGGACATTTCTAGGAATTATCATCCTATGTTCAATATATTATAGTGCTATCTAGCTTTCTCCTCTCCACTCCTTCAACTCCATGCTCCTTTAGATGGAGCCCAAGTTGCAGTGCCTGCCAGAATTTTATCAAAACCCCCTGGGCTGACTACAGAAACCTGCCTCATAACCTGCCTCTTTCTTCTTGGAGCAGCAACCTTGAAGCAGGAACCTTGTCCCCTCTCAGCATGAAGCAGCTAGAATTCATTTGCCCCTCCCCTAATAGTATTCAGTCATTCAGTATCTGTCTCTAAGAGGGAAAATGAAGGTGAGGGACATAGGTAGACAAGGAAAATGAAAATGGTCTCCCTGAGATGGAGTTCTTGATCCCGGAAGACATCTTGAGGAGAAACAGCAGAAAGGCACAGGAGTGGGCATCTAAATAGGAGCATTAGGGGAAGGGACGAGAACCAGAGGCCCTATAAAATCCCAAGCCAGCATCTATTTAGTAGAATTGTAGCCTTAGGGCCGCTCCTATTGCAAAAGGATAAAGCAGTTACTTTCTCTGTGGCTTGGTTTTTGATCTTATTGAACTCAAATACTTTGTCTATGCCAGGTAATGAGCTCAGTCAGGTAACAGTACCTGACTAGCAGCACCCTGCTGCATATATGAAGACTACTAATTTTTATGCTAATTTTGGATTCTTCCACTTTGCTGAAAATGTTTAACAGAGCCAAAGTTTGTCTGGTTGAGACTTTACAATCTCTATGTGTAGAATATCATCTGGAAACAAGTATACTTTAACTTTTTCTTTCTTATTTGTATCCCCTTTATTTCCTTTTCTTATGTTATTGGTAAGACTTCAAGGACTCCTTTGTCCAACTACTCAAGGTGTAACCTGTTCTTGGCACTGGAGGTTTTACTTGGTAACATAAAATGTCTAGTTGGGGCATTCTCTCCCTCATATATGGAGATGCCATTTAGATTCTGTTGGGGCTAATAACATTGCTGCTGATAGGCTGATTTCAATGCTGAGATCTGGTTCCCACCCCTTCTGAGGCATTCTCTTGATTGATTAATAAAAGTTGCTGATAGCCAATTAGCTGGGCAGAAAGAGTATAGGAAGGTGGGACTTCCTGAGATTAGAACAGGAACTCTGTACTTTACTCAGAGGATTAGTTCATTCCACCAGGAGACATGGAAGCAGATAGATGTGTTTAAGAAGACTGGAAGGTAATCACAGGCACATGGCAGTTTGGAATTAGGTGATTCGAGAAAATTTAGAGTAGCTAATTGAGAGTCTGCCCAGCTAAGGGATAAGCATTGAAACATTAAAAGGCCTTGGTGTATTTAATTATTGGGGAAAGGACAGAGGCAGCTTATAGATTGTCAATCCAAGCAATCTAGGGCCATCGGACTCTTGGACTCCCATCAAACTCTGGCGAATCTCCCACCAAGCTGCTAGTAATTCTACTGGCCTAATATAACAACTTATATTACTTAACAGAATTTAGGTTACAGGTGGTGTAGTACACCCTTGGTCCAGGGCTCTTTTCCCACAATAAATCAGGATGCTACTTAAGGCAGGCCAGGCCCATCGGCTGATATCCTGCCAGGCCACCCAGTGCTCTGCCAAGCCACCGGCTGGTCCCCTGGCCTAATCTTATGTTTATACTTATTAATAAATACAATTGATAATTAAATTGCAGTTACAAGATTCCTTTCACATATGTGTATATTTTAAGAAGCTTCTTCAGTAGTAGATTTCCATATGGTGTTTCAAAAGTCTTTAATACTGGTTAGTTGTCCCTTTCCATATTTTCTTCTTTACCCTGATCCACACCCTGCCTCCCATTTAACCCTTCTATTGTAGTTTCACTTTTATCTCTCTGTAATACTATAATCTATTTGTCCTTCCTTGGAAGGTCCTTTTCCCATCCCTGGTCCCCTTGCTAGGTACCTAAATCTCTGTGGTTATTCAGACTGCAGCACACAAATCGAAAGTTAAAAGCTAACATCCACATCTAAGATAAAACATGTAATATTTGTCTATTTGGGTTTGGCTTATCTTACTCAGGAACATCTGTCTGCCTCTGTCTCCCAAGTGCTGGGTTAAAGGCATGCACCGCCACACCTGGCCTTTGATAGCATTTCAATGATTGTGCAGATAATTTTCTTATGATAGGAATATGAAACCTTCTTTAGCAGCCTCCCCACCTCTTAATGGCTACAGCAGCTCTTGAAACTATTTCACAGACAGACAAACTTTAACTTGCGTTTTAAAGTGAGCAGCAAGTATGTGAGGCAGGGGAGTAAAACCTGGTCTTCTTGCCTGTCTTGCTTTCTGACCTGAAGTCCAGATTATCTGGAGAACTCTTATTGAAACCCACTTGACAAACATGTCAAGCATTGTCTTAAACAAGTGATGCCATAGACTTGATTTTCTCTGTTTGTATCAATTATTTTGAGGTCTTCCACACATTTTTTATAACATTGATACTATCTCCATTTCACTTTTGACTGATATATATGATGTTCCATTTCTTCTCTGGCCACCAGCATTTGTATTTATTTCTCCTGTGAGAATCACCTTAAGGGTTCTCTATGACCGTTTGCAGAAAAACCCATCCTTTGAGATGTGCTTTTTCATTTGGTAAGATTAGTGGCGTTTTGGAAGCATAGACTTTTCACTGACCCCATAAATGTCATGGATTCCCCCACAGATCAGTGTGACAGCAACACAAATGCCAGTCTCAGGAAACTTCCCACCCGTAAGGCATCTTTTCAAATATCTGGCTTCCACTTTTTCAATTTCTGTACACCACCAAGAAGTACTTTTCTCAATTTTGTACTGGAAAATATGTAATGACTGTCTTGCAGGGGGGCAAAAGCTCTCATTTACATGCTTGCCTAGTTCACTGTTTTAATAGTTCAGATATGTTCAATGATGTCAGTGACTGTAGGTGAGGCAGAGTGTTGTGCTGAGTAACATGTAGCATTTCCAGTATGCACACATAATAGAGGCAATTTCACTACAGGTTTATTTAATTCAACTCTTAGTGGCTGGATTTCAGAACTATCTCAGAGGATTCTTGAAAATGAACCCTTCGATCCTTGTGAGCTCCCAGTAAGTGAAGGTGATAAAGACACAAGGTTAATTTTTCTACATATCAGATAACAGAATGAAGCAGAGATGGGAAATTGGTTTAACTTGATCTCAGCTCTTACCAGTTGTTGGTACTGTAGATGGCCGTGTGGAGAAGAAATGGAAATTTTGTTTGTAGAGGGTCTATTGGCAATTTTGCTGTATGTATGCTTGCATATATTATATAATTTGTTTATATACATACATTAATGAAAGCCAAAATGGGACTATTGGGAAGGGAAGAGGACAAAAAGAGCAGGAGAGGATTATAGGTGATTATGGTCAAAGTACAGGATGTACTTGAATAAAAATATCACTGTGAGATTCATTATTTTGTACAATGAATTCATGCTAATAATTTTAAAAGAGGAAATTAAGTTAGATTTTATTTTGAATATTCATATACCTTTCTAGATTTATTTTCCCATTTAATCAATTGAGGAGTATAAAAGAATAGAGATTTATTTGCATCTCTTTCCCATGTCCTTCCCAGGTATCAGATCAATCCCCTGGCTCTATCTTTGGTACTGACAACTCTAATCTCCATTACATTGCTGATTCTTCCCTCCACATCCCGTCCCAAGCTCTGGAGCTCCCAGTGACAGACTAAAGCCTGTCACTCAGGACCCAGCTGACACTGATGTTCTCTGGCCCTTGATTCCACACACTTGTCTTTCCAGCACAGTGCTTGGTTCATATTTAGCCTTACACTTCTGCACTGCATCCTGCTTTGTTCTCTCAACTAAAATCCCTTGTATACTTCAGATAGAAATGTATTTGTCAGTTCAGCCCGTGTCCTGGGGAGTCATTCTTTAACCAGAACTGAAACTCAAGGAATCTCTTTCTGCTCAGATGAGGCCTCTTGTTACCCCTCTTTCCTTCCATAATTCCCTCAGTTGTAGGAAGAGACTGTGTGACTGCTCTTAGCTCCACTAGCTATTCTTCCTGACTGCTCACAGAGTACTTGGAAGTTGCTTTGCCTTTACTGTACCAAATACAGACAACCACCTTATTAAAAAGAAAGGTTTATTTTGAATCCTGGTTTTGGAGCTTTCAGCCTATGGAGGTTTGGATCTGTTACAGGCAGCACATCATGACAGGGAATGCATGGCACAGCAAAGATGCTCTAGCATGTCCAGGCAGTGAATAAAAGGGAGGGACATTCCCTACCTGGTTCTTCATGTAAAGTTTCCAACACCTCTTTGGAACACCAAGGAGGGGACTAAGCCTTCAACACCAGGGCCTTTCGAGGCCACTCCAGATATAAACTGTAGCAGATCCCTCGGGACAGTTCGGTCACCTTCAACCCATACTTTCTCTCCATAAGATAGATTAAAACTTGAAGGAAGAATAAAAATTAATAAGGTATAATGTAATTCTCTCAACCCTGAGAAAATAATTTTCCCCCCTTGTAAGGAAATGGCCTTCCCATAGCTTTTATATTTGAAAGAAAGTTGTTGGCATTTTCATACGTAGAGGCTCAATGACTTCCATTTAGCTCTTGCCTTTAAAAATAACAAATTACCTCATACCAGCCTCTGAGAAACTGTCCCTCACCTTGAACCCATATGAAATGTGTTTAATGTGTTTCTAATGAGAAATGGAACTGAGGCAAAGACAAAAAGACAAAAAAACAAAACAAAACAAAAAAAAAACAAAAACCCAAAACCAAAACAACAACAACAAAACCAGAAAACAAAAAACAGGTACTAGAATTGTTGCTGCTACATAAGAGGAACATCTCACAGTGTTATATTTTAGTTTTTTTCTTTTCAATTTAAAACACTATTGAATTTATCATTTTTTGGTGTGCAGAGCCTTATCTTTGCCTGTCATAGTTAGTGTCAACATAATGTGTATGTTTTGAGAGCACAGGTAAGGATAAAGGTGGGCAGGTCACCAGAGTCGCAACACTTTAATAAAAATAATTCTTTAAAAACAGTGGAAAGTAGAGGACCCTTAAACCACAGTTGGGTGATCTCTGAAACATGGAAGTATACAAAATCGTGAGTTCTAGTCAAAAGTTTACTTTTAACTCAGACCTAAGAGCTCGTTCAGCCTTTGAGTGATGGGAGTGGGAAGTGGGTAACAGTATATAAAGTTTCCCAAAGAAACCAGGAACAAAGGTAAAGAGGATGGAATGTGGCGGCCTCCCAAACATGGCGCACAGGAAATGCCCCAATATGATGGTATGGGAGAAACTGCTCTTTCTCTACGCTGTTTATTTGAAGCATATTTTATCTTAGACATCCTTCTGAGTGCTGTCGTCATTATCTCATTAGAGGTTATAAGAACATTTACTTAGTTTAAATTCTTGTCTTTAATTCCCTCAAGACTCATCAAATGCTGAAAGAATGTGAAAGGGTAAGGAACACTGTAAAGAAAATTTTCTTTACTAAATCAGTGAGCATTATTTTAAAAAGCGTGCTTCTAAAGAAAAGGTCTTTTTGCAGTGGTAACACTTCATATTTTAGAAGAAAATGTGCATTTAATTAAAATTCCATTTGACAATCATAGTATATTATTTAAATACCAAATGATTATTAAAATCACATTTAATTGTGGCCTGAAAAATATAACAGATATATACCCATGAAACAGCTGTTAAACATCACCCAAATTTCCTTGAACACTTTTTCTTTTTTCTTTCTTTTTTTTCTTCTCAAGCATTTCCCTCCCAGTTATAATCAATTTAGCTTAAAAATACTTCTTACACATATATGCTCATATACACACATAAATCTCATTAATATTATAACAAAATATTCTTGTCAAAATGAATGGCGATATAGCGAACATGATCTCTGATTTGGGAATAGCAGCAGAATAAACCCTGGATTGTCTATGAATGTGTGGTGTGACGTAGAAAAACACCTACAGGTCACAGGAGGGTGCTACAGTAAAGATGGACAAGAATAGGGACCTGCAAGCCTGAGGTGAATCTTGATATAATTGGTACAACTGCACTGTTCTGTGAGATCACACAGATCATTAAGACTCCAACTGCCATTGCCAACTATGGGAATGCTATGCCAAAACTACTCTCTAGGAGGAAGTAGTTTTGTAGAGCCAAGAGTTTCAATTGGGTTCATCAAGGTGAACCTTCCATTCAGGGATTGCAAACGAGATTGTTGCCACCACCATATTTGTAGGCAGCACTACATGGAGGATTGTAGTTATACTGTTTTCTTCTTCCTTCTATTTTGCAATATACTTCCCTAACTTCATAGCTTCCCTGAATGCCACCAATTTTGGCTTTAGATTCTGAAAGTCTTGAAAGGCAAACAGACCCCCATCTCTTGCATCATTATTATACCTGATTTACCTCCCTCCCAAGAAGTCACTTCTACAGTTACTTCTACAGAAGTTTTCTGTCTGTCTCTTATGCCCTGCTTCTCACCAGATCTTTGTTCATTGACATTTAGGCAAACCATTTAAAATAATTCACACCAATAAACAATCTTGCAGAGAGTGAGCTATGGTTATAAATATATATCTCCCCAGCTCCCCTTGCGGCCTTCCTATCCTGCCTCCCTCCTTCCTTTATTTTCTCTGCCTCAGATTGTCTTTTGCTTGTAGAAAAACAGCCCACGATGTTTGGGTAAGAGTGTGATGTCAGCACAAGTGTCTAATTCCTTTCCTTCCAGATCCTCATTAAAATGACTGATAGATATAAAAACAAGAGAAAAAAAAAAAACAAAACAAAACTACCAGTGCCGATGCTTGGGAAGGCTGAACTTTGCACACCAAATCTCCAAGAATGTCTGTTACATGAGAATGAGTAGAAAGAAAAGGCCAACTCACGGTTCATCATAAGTGGGAGGGGAGCCATGTTCAGGTTAAGTGGCAGAAACACATGCTGGAATCCACTAATAGAACTTAGGTTGAAAGAAGAGGGTGGACACAGGTTAGACCATCTGGAGGTCAGGAAACATCTGGATTCCTTCAGTGTGTTTGAAAAGTGTTGTTTCCAGGGTGGTGGTAGGACATTTAGAGTAACAGGCCTCACTTACTACACAGCCAAGTTAAAGAAACCACACCAGGGTGGTTGGGACAGGAGCAGGGGCATGTGTGGGAATGATGGATATTTTTTGTGCTCAGTTTCAGATGCAACTCAGGTTATTCCCTAAGGATGCGTTCTTGGAAGAATGATCAGGCCCAAGGCTATGGACAGTTTTATGATTACCGGATTAAAATTTCTCACACATTAGCAGTTTGCGCTTCCAGAGCAAACTGCTCTATCCTTCCCATCTTCAACAATGTTGACCCTTAACAGTAGATAAAAATGATGACTCACAGTTGTGTGAGTGTTAGGAAGTTGATTCATCAGTCTTTTAACATGCTCTGGGCATTTACATTATTTTTTTTTTTCTGGCACAAACTTCCTTGGCCATTTTTTATTTATTTTTATTTTGTGGTTTCTATATTTCATTTTGATTTGTTAGATTCCTACTTAGAGAGGAAGTAAGGACTGTGAGAAGTATGTAATTCCAGTTCTTTACATCAGAGCTTACAAGAAAATGTGAGTTCCAGGGACTGCTTGTAGGTCTGCAAGTAGTGTGAGTGAACACAGGCATGCAACCTCCCTATTGTTTATTGTTTGGTCTTCTTGTCATTCCCTGATTGCTTCAGAAGATGCTTCAATTTTACAAGGTTTATAGATTACGTGTGAGCATGTAAATAGATGGATACTGGCCAAATGGTGTGAATCTCAAATCTGATCAACTTGCTTGTGAAAGGGGGATAATTTTCTTTTAGGGAATAGCTCCTAAAGAGTAATTAATCTGTACAAATACTTTAACTCACTTCTTCTTTGTGTTACCACAAGAGACTGGTCAAAGTGTTGCAAGTCGGGTACTCGATAACTAAGAGCCTACTGTGTAATTTTAAGGAGACAGAGGTGTATTGTCCTAGCAACAGAGCAAGTGAGCAGGGAGCAGACAGCCTCCTCACAGAGCGTATTCTGGCAACAGAAAGCAGAGGTAAACAAATTCTGTTTACAGCTTTGCTTGCTTAAGGAGACTTAAATTCCAGAGCTCACAAAACAAATTCCGTCCACAGGAAAATGAACCCTGTGGGTCCGCAGGGCACTTGCTCAGACAACTTTCTCAGCCCAGCTCTTCCCAGTTTCCCATCGGCAGTCACACAATGTGGTCATGCAAGGCACCCTTGCACCTCCAGCGGTCCTGAAGCCATTTACTCTTGGCTGGTTTTTAAAAAGAGAGCGGACTGTTCCTGTGATTTCATTATGAGAAATGGAAAGAAAATTACTGTTTAGGCAACTTGGCCGGCTTCTTTACTTGCTGCGGTGCTAGAGGCTGCGGAGTGGCAATGACTCCAAGGGCTCCTTCATCCTGTTTGAAGACCCTAATGAAGTGGGCAGCTTTCACAGTGCTGGCAGCCTGCAGTTCTCTGCAGCTGAATTCCACTCTCTAATGAGTGCCCTTAAATCTGCCATCAGATGACTTTATTGACTCTCAGATCATAATTAACCAACACCCTCTTTTGCAGTTATTTTGACGGTACTCCCACCCCCATTCCGTGTTTGAATGTCTGGATCCAGGCCAAGTCAGAGATTGCAACAGATATTTAGTGGTGAGACACCAACCAACCAGGGATTGTCTTTCTTGTTACTCCTAGAGGAAATGATGGGAAGTTGGCGTGTGTGTGTGTGTGTGTGTGTGTGTGTGTGTGTGTGTGTGTGTTGCATACGCAGTTTAGAGTACTTTCCAGAACCACTTGGTGTCTTGAAAGGAGGCAAGCAGCCCTTCACTAGCTAATTGACAGTGTTTGTGATGTTTTTATTACTTTTCAATTAGGGGAGGTGACACAACATTCGGTTAGCAGAAAGTCTTGACTTCATTACAACCACATGCTGGTTAAAGTTGTGGACAAAGAGGGCTAAATCAGTTGCCACCTTTCCCTTTTCCTTGGCAGACTGAGATAAAACTGTGATAAATGGGGCAATTAGACAAAGGCCTTCTTGTTTTTCGGAGGAGATGTGTTCTCTGTAGCCCTCTGTCATTTAAATTTGATTTCCAGACTACCCCATGCTCTTCCTGATCTGACGAAACTAGCTGGGTAGGCACAGCATTTTAACCTGTGAGCATTCTCACACTGCAGTCTGAATGCTTTAGCCTGGTCCTACTTGTAATATGAAACAGATAGGTCGAAATTCTTCACCTTGCACTTACAGGATATAGATGACTCAATTAATTAGTGGGGTGGTCTCTATTGGTCAGAATTGTGAGTCCCTTTTTCCCGAGGGGACATTTGTGATCCAGAGGAAATTAAAATCAGTCCAACGCGAGGGCTAATTGCCCAGATGTCACTTAGAGGTGGTTGACACTCTTCTCAATTCGGGTTTCTGCTCTGCAGTCCTCACTTCCTAGGATGGCAATGTGTCCCATCTTGCCCTGTTGGGAGCTGCAAGGCACTTTCTCCTCTCCAAGTCTCCATATTCTAAACAGCAAACAATGATATACCTTGTCTATTCCCTAGAGACCAGAGGGACTTACATTTCAGAAACTGTTGAGGGTTTTTGTTTGTTTGTTTGTTTTTCCCTTTCTTCCAAGTCAGGTTCTCACTATGTGGCCTTTGGTGGCCTGGCCTTGCTATGTAGACCAGGCTGGCTTTAAACTCCCAGAGACTCACCTGTCTCTGCTTTCATAGTGCTGGGATTAATGGAGTGCTCCACCATGCCCAGGAATTGTTCTTTTTGAAAATATTTGCATGTACATATCTTGGGAATGGAACCCAACTTGAATTTCAAAGCTTATTTATGTTTTATATTTACCATATATACTTAGTATTAATATAATTTCATTTAATGTCTGTAGTGTTCCTGGATTTTGACTGTGACCTGATACACACAATCAAGTGTGCAGGGTTGTTTGTTTTTAGCATGTAGCATCATGTCTGTACTTGTGTGTGTGTGTGTGTGTGTGTGTGTGTTTGTGTGTGTATGTGTGTGTAGATTCAATGTGCAACTATTGGTAAAGTGTTCACTATAAAGAAAAGTGGTTGTACGTAATATATTGCACAGCTATGAAGTATTCATATTCGGTGAGACAATTAATGAAGGACATCAGAGCTGGAGCACTCATTCTATCCCCACACTGCACACTAGCAGTTTTCTGAGACAAACTAAAAGAGGAAAAGGACCTCAGGGCCCTGGGTCTAGCAGACACACACATGCAGTCTTGCAGTCTTGGCCACTGCCACTCTGGTTTGGATTATATCAAACAGCATCTCCCAGCAACCTCCACTGTAAATTTGAAGCACACCTTGAGGGGACTCATGTGGAAGTTCAAAGGAGTCTGGTAAGTGATTAAAATATCTATGCCAGTCTGAGGCTCCCTCTGTTCTCCCTCTAAAGAAGCAATTGGCCAGAAGCAGAGGTCTCTGAGAGGCAAGGGGAAGGTCATTGCAGGCCTGGGGCAGGGATGAGGTAGGCAGTTTATGTAAACTGGTTGACTGAAGATTTGGGCACCCTCTGCTGAAATCAGACTGTTCTTTTGGAATGACAAAAGAATAAAGCCAGATCCTGCAGGAATGCTATGAAGACAAACTTTGTCTTAGTACAATCCTTCAGCAACCAATACTTTGAGTGCTAGTTCTTTACTCAAATGATCCCTCAAAACACTTCAGCCACAACACAAAGAACCCCCAGTAGCTTCCCTGAAGAAGCTTAGAGGAGAGAAATTACTACGCAGTCTTCTGGCTTTGCAGACATCACTGAGATAGGAAGGTGTGGCTCTTAGGAACAATACTTCTCCTTGTCAAGTCCTTTCTTTCCCTTCCATAGAATGGGGAAGCAATGCTTATTTCAGAGATTGTCTAGGTGTAAGGTAATAGTACTGTGGGATCAGTTGGGTCAGTGAGTGCTGGCACAGTGAGGACAAAGTAGAAGGCAGCTGTTAGTGATGATGATATTGGCACTATTAGCTGATGCAGTGTTATGGTAATACCCTTTTACCTCATTCTGATCTCAATTTCTAGTGCTAGCTGCCAGGATTAGTCTGGTGTGTGTCCATATAAACTACTGTCCAGTAGAATGTTCTGTGCTGATGGAATGTTCTAGAGTTGTTCTAATATATGAAATCTACTAACCATTCATAGTTACTGAACACTTGGACTGTGGCTGTTGTGTTGAAAAACTAATCTGTTAATACAGTTCAACTTTAATGACTTTAGATTTATATACAGATAACCATTGGCCACATGAACCTGCATTTTCTTCTGAGCGTTCAAGCCTTTATGTTAAATATAAATAAATAGAATTTTCAAAACACATTTTATTTATATTGGTTGAAAAAGAATGCCTGGAAACTATTAGTACCAGGAGTGTGCTGGCTTCCTTTTCTCTCCAGGGCTTGTCTGAGATACTCAATAATGGTCTTGTCATTTTGTTCTGGGCCCTCAGGGGACGTGCTGCAAAAGATGTACTCCAGCAGGTGTGACACTGGAAGTGGGTTCATGGCAATTGGACTGTGACCTTTCATTTCCTTTTTTCTTTTCAAATTCTTGACACAAAGAAATAGTCAGGTGGCAGAGGAATTTCCTTACTGTGAGCACTATTAGTTGCAAATGATATTCTTTAGGAAGGTTATGGAGTTCTTTAGCTCTTTTTTTTTAATGGTTATTAAAATACCATGGAAAGTGCTAATAATCTGGTTTAAACATTAGTCATGCTGACAATGGAGAAATAGGCTAAAGGGTAGTGCTACCAGCTTGCTCCTGTAGTTCTATATTCCATTCATAAACCTCAGTAAGATTTTTAGAATAATTTTCCTCTTTATGATAACACTGAGAAAATTGTTAGACCAATATTTATCAAATTTTTACTGTTAGAAAAGTGCATTGTAGAGAAGAGCATGGAGTGTGGTTTGTCAGTGCAGGAGGGAAAGACCCTGGTGATCAGCAGTGGTTCTACCCTGTAAGAAATGGGCTGAAAAACTGTATATCACTGTTTTAGTCCTCTAGTTTGAGGCCCATTCTTACCTGAGTTGGCTTTCCCCACTGGTCATACCAATTGGTAGATTACTCAGTTGTTTTACCAACCTTGTTCTGAGCAACAGTCCTAGGCCTGGGCTCAATGGATCTTAAGCCTGGCAACACTCTAACCAGAACCCAGAATCACACATTGTCACAAGGAGATATGAGGACTGTGTATAACAGAATGCTTATCCAGTTCCTGCCCTAATCCAGCTGTTAGAGCAGGACCTAGTCTAACTAAAACTATACAGTGACTAGTTTTTTGGATCCAAACTTTTAGCCCTCACCCCCACATGGGAGAGCATGAATTAAACATTTCCTCAGAAACAAAATTTCTTTTTATTCCACATTGAAATCATGTATAGTTCACTTAATCACAATAGCAAACTATTCCAAATCAACATATGAGCTTCTCTAGAGTCTCATCTGGAGAGAGAGAGGATGTAAATTTAATTTGCATTTCAGTGGATGAGTCAATAATCCCCCAGTGTCCTGAGGAGGACCAAGTTCCTTCTTAGCCTTAAAGTAAGTTTTAAATAAGTAAGTGACCTTCCAGAACAGGACCTTTTGGAATCTTATTGTTGTTAGTCCAACTTTGAACATGGCACATCAACATTACAGGGGACATGTAGAAGTGCATGCTCAGGACCCACCACTGAATCAGAATCTGCATTTTAATAAGGCCACAGGTTAATTTTTAAAAAGAAAAATACATTTAATATTACATGTATTCCCAAGTGTATGTACATGCACCACATTCATGCTGTGCCTAAGGAGGTATTGGATTCCCTGGAACTGGTGTTATGGATGGTTGTGAGCTTCCATGTGGGTTTTAGGAACCAAACCCAGATTTTCTGAAAGGGCAAGTAGCACTCTTAACTGCTGAGACGGCTCTTCAACACTACACAGGTGGTTTTCATGCATTAAAATCTGGTGAACACTAGCTCGCTCGGGGAGTCTGAGTTTTATCTTCTAAGGGTATCCTGATACACAAATCCCATTTGGCCTCCAAGGTCCTTGATTACAGACTGAATCTTCCAATCTTTCTGATGGAAATCAGTTTTCCTTTTTGAGCACATAACAATGACTGGCATTTACAAAGCATCTCGTTTCTTTGCATGTCTCACAGCTCTTCCGTCTAGAGACCTGCTGAAATGCTGCTGTTTTGCTCTAGGAGGCCAGGTGGCTGTGTCTGAGATAAAGCTTTGCTGTAAGTTGATTACCATCAATGGCTCTGAACAACTAAGTGGAAACACCTGTCCTAAGGTCGTGATGAATTCAGTTGACTCTCAGATCCCTGAAATCCACACAATATGGCCAGAGCCTTGTTGTTTAGGGTTCCCTTTACAAAGTGTCTTCAACAAGCTAGCAGTGAGTGTCAATCATTCCCCAGTGCTCTGTTCTCAAATCACATCCCCGGTGCTGGGAGGACAATCTTAGAGGACATTTCAAAGATGAGGAGGCCTGCACAAGTCTGAAATGGAACATGGTACAACCGAAGACATGTTATCTTTGGCTTTGAATTCTCTTTTCTGTTTTTCTGGGAAAATACATTTGATGATCTCTTGGAAATTGTTTTTATTTCTAGTGGTCTATGCTTGGAATTGGATGGCTCTGCTCATAGGAATTACCTTGTAGTGACTAGGTACCTGCCCAAGTCTACAGAATCCTGTCTTTGCAGGTGAGGTTCGGGAACCCTTGATGATCCTGATGGACAGGCACAGTGTCTGGTCTAGAATTGCATTGGGTGTGACATTGGAGCTCAGGATGAGTCTGCTGATGACAGTGCTGTCAGCTCTCTAATAAGGTTGTTTTCTAATTTTTTAACAATGACTGTTTTAAGTACTCATCAAAATGACGGTCCAAGAAACTGAACTAGTCTATGATAAGGAAAAAAAATATTGCAGCTGGGCATGGCAGCGCACACCTTTAATCCCAGCGCTCTGGAGGCAGAAGCAGTCAGATCTCTGTGAGTTCAAGGCCAGCCAGCTCTACAAATCGAGTCCAGGACACCCAGGTCTATTACAAAAAGAAACTGTGTCTTGAGAAACTCCCCCCCCCCCACCAAAAAAAAAGTTCTTAGGGTCCTTTGTTTAGAACCAACAAAACAAGGGCTCATCCTAAGTAGTCAAACCACCTTAGACAGAAAGGGATTAAAAACAAAAACAAAAAACAAAACAAAACAAAAACACCAACAGGGCAAAAGCTTATTTCTGGCATTGATTACTGGCAAGTGATAAAAGAAGGACTGTATATGAGACATATTGAATGTGAAGACTTTCAAGACATTATTCTGCTCAACTACAATTTTAGGTATTTTGATCACTTTCTATTTACACAGCACTGAGATCTTATAATACATTGCCCCTAAGGGAAGGCTACAAAGATGACAGTTCTCCAAATGAAAACATCTCTATCAGGAGCAAACTGACAGACCTTTCAGGTACCCTTGGTGCTTGGCCGTGCCTAGTAGGCTGAGATATGGATTGCATCACAACCATCTTGGTGCCTGCTTGCTAATCCTAATTTTGCACTTCATTAAAAAAAAAAATCATGTGTCTGTGTGTTTGCCACATACTTATTGCCGAGGCCAGAAGAGAGGGTCAGATCCCATGCAGCTGGAATTATGGGGACTTGTAAGCTACCTGATGTGGGTGCGAAGAACTGAACCTGAGTCTTCTGTAAGAGCAGCATGTGCTCTTAATAGGAGCCATCTCTATAGGCCCTTTTTTATGAAGACAGCCTGTGTGTGTGTGTGTGTGTGTGTGTGTGTGTGTGTGTGTGTGTGTGT
>CAJQZJ010033718.1:1218234-1241465 GCA_907164525.1 Lophiomys imhausi
GTGTGTGTGTGTGTGTGTGTGTGTGTGTGTGTGTGTGTGTGTGTGTGAGAGAGAGAGAGAGAGAGACAGACAGACAGACAGACAGACACAGAGAGAGACAGAATCTTTAGTTCTCTTTTTCCCATTCTTACTACATTTTAAAAATTGTTTATTTTATGTTCATGTATCTGAGATTATCACCACCACGTGTGTGCAGTGCCCGTGAAAGCCAGAGAGGGGAATCAGATCCCCTGGCTAGAATTACAGGAAGTTATGACCCTCTGGACATGGATGCAGGAAACCAAATCTGGTGTTCTGGAAGAGCAGGAAGTACTCTTAACTGCTGAGTCTAGTAGTTCTCAACCTTCCTAATGGTGTGACCATTTAATACAGTTCCTCATGTTATGGTGACCCTCAACCATAACATTTTTTTGTTGCTACTTCATATCTGTAATTTTGATACTGTTATAAATCATATTGTAAATAGTTTTGGAAATAGAGGTTTGCCAAAGGGGTTGTGACTCACAGATTGAGAATCCCTTTACACTGAGTCATTTCTGTAGCCCCTATTATATATTTTTTCCTTTTCTTTATTCTTCTCTCATACAATGCAGCCTCCCCTCCTTCCCTTTGTGCCAGTCCCCTCCCATCACTCCTCTCCCTCAGATCCACTGTTCCTCCATTCCTCTTCAGAAAAGAGCAAGCCTCCCAGGGATATCAACCAAACACAGCATAACAAGAAGAAACAAGACTAGGCTTAAACCCACATATCAAGGGTGAACCAGGCAACCCAGTAGTAAGAAAGGGTCCTGCAAACAGGCAAAAGAGTCAGAGAAATCCCCACCTCCACTGTCAGGAGTACCACAGGATTCCCAAGCTAAACAACCACAGCATGTACGCAGAGGACCTAATGCAGACCCATGCAGGCTCCATGATGGCTGCTTCAGTCTCTGTGAGCTCCTTTGAGCCCTGCTTAGTAGGTTCTGTAGGCCATGTTCTTGTGGTGTCCTCAACCCTCTGTCTTCTACAATCCTTCCTTCCCCTCTTCTGTGGGGTTTCCCAACCTCTGCTTAATGTTTGGCTGTGAGTCTATGCATCTGCTCCCATCAGGTGCTGGAAGAAGCTCTGATTGGAGTAGGCACTGATTCTATTAGTAAGGCAAAGTATCATTAGGAACCATAAAATTGACTTTTTTTTCCTGGTCAGTTGGGTTTGATTCTTGTAACCATGAACTCCCCTTCTCCAACCTCTTTGTTCCCAGAAATAGTGACTCTGAGACTTATATGATTTACAAATGCCTTGGCCAAATAGCTTTGTCTAGTTCCTGGACTAACTCATAACTTAAAATCTCGATTATTTTACACAATTTCCTGCCATGTGGTTAGTTACCACTCCTCTGCTTCATACATCTGTCCTCCTCAATGTCTGGTTGAATCTCCTGCTCTCCTGACTATCCCATAAGTCCTCTCTGCCTTCTGGATGTCTCACTTTCTGTTTCCTGCCTGAGCTTATAGGTCAATAGCTTTTAATTGACAGGTGATGCATCCATGCAGTACACAAAACATTCTCTCTACAGTTTCTACACCAGGTCTCTGAGCCATCCAGCTTCTGGTTCCTGGACATCCAGGCAGTGTCAGTCATGGGCTCCCTCTCTTGGCTTGGGGCTCAGGTTAGGCCAGTCATTGGTTGACCACTCTCTCAAGCTCTGCGCTGCTATTGCTCTAGTGCATCTTGCAGGCAGTACAGGGTGTGGGTCAAAGATTTTGTGGCTGGCTTGGTGTCCCAGTCTCACCACTTGAAGCCTTATGTGATTACGGAAGAGGGTCAGGTCATGTCTATATTCTTCATCACCAGGTGTCCTTGCTAGGGTCACCCTCATAGGTTCTAGGAAGTTTCCACTGCACTAGATTTCCACACATCACCCCCTAAATGCTCCTTTATTCCACTTGTCTTTCCCTGTATTCTCTGCCTTTACCCCTTCTTCCCAACCTGATCCCTCCTGTTGCTATCTCCACCGCAGTCCACCAGCAAGCAAAATCTATTCTGGTTCCCCTTCCTAGGGAGATCTATTTCCCCTCTTGAGCCCTCCTTGTTACTTAGCCTCTCTGGGTCTGTGGAGTTTAGTGTTATTATTCTTTACAGGTCATATCCATTTATAAATGCGTATGTATTTTGTTTGCTTTTTCAGGACTGGGGTTCCTCGCTCAGGATGTTTTTTTTTTCCAGTTCCATTTATTTGCCTGAAAATTTCATGATGTTATTTTTCTAACAGCTGAGAAATCTTCTATTGTGTAAATATACCATTGACACATATTTCTTCTGCCCCTATTATACTTTTGAAAAATAGGAGACATTATATTATGATCCTTATGTACATCTCTGTGTAAACAGTTTGAAACATATCTCTCTGTGCAGAATACTTTTTCCAAATAAATTTTATGGGGAAATTTTGGAATTACTACTGGTTAGGTTCCCTGAACTTAATTGTCTTTCTCCGTAGACTTCCCGTAGACTTCCTTCTTTATATTCCAGCCAATGGCTTGGAGATTTTAACCTATGCCTTCCTTGCATAGGTTAAAAATTGGACTTTGACTACCACATTAGTAGCTATGATCCTTGCTGGAGGATCCATGTTAGCTTTTGTTTTCTCAGATAGTCATGTTTGGTTTGTCATTGCCATGTTCTGGTAGTATCTGAAATCAACTCTTGGCCTGCTCTCTGGCATCTCTCTTGGACACTAAACCCTGTCTGCTGGGCTGGACATTTTCCAAACATCAGCAGCTGGGTCAATCTGCCTACCACCTGTCCGATGCCAACAAATGAAAGGACTAGCTTTATGGTTCTGGCCCTTTCTCAGCCCTCCCATCTTCAAGCTCCTTAGTTCCTTCAATTAATTGAGTCATCCCTGGCTGTATTCCAAGATGCAACCTGGAGGGAGGATGAAGTTGCATTTGTTTTTTGGGGAATGGCTCTGTGATCAGCCTTGCTTTTCATGGACACGTGTGACTCTGTAGCCACCATCCCAAGAAACAATCTGAAACTTCAAAATTGCTCACCAACTGACTCAAACACGTTATAGACTGCTTCCTCCTCCCTAGTCATTCTCTCTCTCTCTCTTTCTTTTTAAAACCTTTTCCCCCTCCAAATGCGATTATGTAATAACCAATAGTCCCTGCCTTACAGGTAGGGTTATAATCTAAAAGTTTTGTATCCATACTTACCATCTGAGTTTTGTTTTGGTGCCTTTCAATTCTTAGATTAATCTTGTCCATGCAAAGAAATAGTAATTTTAATCAGCTTGGAGGTGTCCAAGTAGAGATTTTTTTTCCAAATTCTGGGTATACATTATGTAATTAGTAACAAACTTTTTGGGTATGCACAGTTCTTTTCATTCCAAAGATTCCCAAAGCACGTTCACAAGCTTAACTTGGATTAAATATCCCTATTACCTCATCCAGCCCTGAAATGGAGCAATCTCTGGGGGAAAGTGTGGCAGCTGCTTAACAATGTACAGACATACTGTGCTACAAGACAAATACCGGAGGCTTAGGGCTGTTTTATTTTACATGGCAAGAGCTGCAGGTCAGGAGTCTGGAACGGGGCATTGCCTGGGAGTACTGCCATACTTGAATGAGAACTTTACAGCATCTTGAAATAATAAAGTGTCTCACCCAAGGCCTTCATCTCAGCCAAACAACCCTTTGGGAGCTAGTAGACCAGGAAGGGAAAAGATTGGGCAAAATGACTCTGAGCTCAGTAGTGAATGTCTCTAATCCCAGCAGTTGGAAGGCTGAGGCAGGAGGATTATGAGTTAAAGGCCAGACTGGACTACATGGAGAGATCTTGTTTCAAAGGAGAAAAAAATGTTTCTAGGAAATGGCTTAGAAGGGTAGCATTTTGTAAAATCCCCTGGGTATTGAGAATTTAAATTCATGTACTTTGTTCACGTGCTTTGAGAACTGCTCTGTTTCTCTTTTTCCTTTATGTCTGTTGTATACTTCACTGCTCTGCCCTCGTCCTTGCGAAGTTGAGCTTGATGGAATGGTTCATGGGCCTCCCCTGTACTCTAGCTTCTGGTCTGAGAGGGAGGTGATACTCAGAGCTTTATTTCTGCTGTAGTAGTGCCTCTCCACCAAAGCTTGAGAGGGACAGTCTCTTAACACCCATGCCTGCTCTTCTTATATTACTTATGTGTTCCCTCTCCTTACAAGGGTATCATATTCCCTGACTACCCATCTACCCACAGTGACTTTTGTAAAGAATCCATTTAGTAGCTATTTCAAATACTATTTAAGTGTGGTGTCTTCTGGGACCTGATGGTTCATGTATGAGAAATCAGAGTGAAGAATCCTATACTCGACACATGTGACAAAAAACCAACTTAATTATGGCACCTAATCTTGATGTGTTCCTTAGCCTAAGGTATTTTATTGAAAAATATTGTGTCTATGTTTATCAGACAGATTGTTGTATAATTTTTCTGTACGTCTGTCTGTCTGTCTGTCTTTGTCTTTATCATAGCAATACTGGCAAAAGGAGTTTGTAAGAAGAATAGGATACATAGGGAGAGCCCCCTCCTGTTCACCTTTCCTTTGTGATAATGCATCAAGACCAAGGCAACGTTTATAAGAAAGAATCACTTTAGGCTTATGATTTGAGAGGATTAAATGTTCATTATGGTCTGGAGGCAAGGCAGCAGTACAGGAAGTGGAGAGATCACATCTCAACCACAAACCACAAGCAGGGAAGTAGAGAGCATATGAGGATTGGAGCCTGGCTTTAAAACCTCAGAGCCTTCCCCAGTGACATAATTCTTCCAGCAAGGTCACACTTCCTAAAGCTCCCCAAAGAGCACCACCACCTGGGAACTAAGTGTTCAAAGGCCTGAGACTATGGGGGGCATTTTTTCATTCAAGCTTCCACAGTGTCCCACTACCATTTGTTGAAAGTACAACATTTTCTACAGTGTTTATTTTAGTATCTCTGCTGAACATTAAATGGCTGTAGTTACGTATATTCACTTTTGGGTCTTTGATTTTTTTTTTCATTGGCCTAAACATCTGGTTTTTGTGCTAGTACCATTTTATTTTTATTACTATGGCTCTGTAATGGCAATCCCTCCAGCATTGTTCTTCTGTTCGGGATTGTTTTGGTTATCCTGACTCCTTGTGGTTCTGTATAAATTTTATGAGATAGTTTTTGTTTGTTTGAAGAATGAGATGGGGATTTTGACTGAGATTACATTAAGTCTGTCGATGGGCTTCTAGTATAATGGTCACTTTCACAATTTTGATTCTACCAATTCTTGAGTATTAGTGTCTTTATTTTTCTTCAGAGATTTAAAGTTTTCATTGTCAAGTTCTTCCCTACTTTAGTTAGATTTATCTCCAGATTTTTTTGAGGCTTATATGAATGGGAATGTGTTTATGATTTCTTTTTCTTCCTTTTTATTGACGTATATAAAAACTATTTGTTTTTCCAAGTTGATTCTGTGTCCTGCCAGATTGCTGAAAATTATTTTATCACTTCTAGACATTTTCTGGTACAATTTTTGCAATCTCATGTCAATTTTCATGTCATCTGCAAATAAAGTTAACTTGATTTCTTTTCCTACTTGTATCTATTTAATTTCCTTATTTTGCCTTGTTGCTCCAACTAGTGTTTCAGTACAATACTGAAAAGGAGCATAAACAGTGAACAGCCCTTTCTCATTCCTGGATTCAATAGGATTCTTTCAAGTTTTCTTTATGTAGGATGATGTTGGCTGTGGATTTCTCATATGTAGTTTTTATTATGTTGAGGTATTTTCCCTCCAATCCTACTTTCTCCAGAACTTTTATCACAAAGGCATGTTGTATTTTATCAAAAAGTTTTTCTGAATCTATTGAGATGATCTTCTGATTTTTGTCTTTAAGCTCATTTATGTAATTTATTACAATTATTGAGTTGCATTTGTAGAACCATCCCTTCATCTTTTGGATAAAGCCAACTTGATCATGGTGGATAATCTTTCTGATATGTGTTACTGAAGATTTTTGAATGTATGTTCATCAGGAATATTGGCTTGTAGTTTTCTTTTTTGTTTCGTATTTATCTGGTTTTGGTATTAGAGTGATACTGGCTTCATGGATGGATTTTGGAAATACTCCTTCTGATCCTACTTTTTGAATAATATAAAAAGTGTTGTCTGTAGATCTTCTCTGAATAGGTTATAGAATTCTACTGTTAATCCTTGTGGTCCTGGGTCATTTTTAGTTGGAAGGCCTTTTATGACTATTGAGTCTCTCAATTGTTAAAAGTTTGTTTAGGTTATTGATATCTTCTTGGTTTAATTTTGGTGGTTTTGATGAATCTAGAAAAGGTCCAGGTTTTGTTTTGTTTTGCTTTGCTTTGCTTTTTATTTGTTTTTATTTAATTTTTTTTTTTTTTTGTCTTTTAACCTTGTGGAGTACAGGTTCTTAAAAGGATTCACTTATAACATTCTGAATTTCCTTGGTATCTGCTGCAATGCTTCTCTATTTATTTCTGATTCTCTTAATCTTGGTCCTCTTGTTCTTCCTTTCAGTTAGTTCGGACAAGGGTTTGCCAATCTTGTTAATCTTCTCAAAGACAAGATTTTAAGATCCATTGATTCTTTGTTTTGTTTTTTTTTTTTTGTTTTTATTTCATTAATTTCTGCTTTGGTTTTTTTTTCTTTCTTTTTTCATCAACTGCCTTTGGGTTTGTTCTTGAGTTTTATCATGAAGTCTTTTTTGTACTCTTTAATTTTTTTTTAAAGTATAAGCACTTGGGGACATAAACATTTTTCTTACAACTGCTTTTATTATATACCAGAAGTTTTGCTATGTTTTCATCTTCATTTAGTTTTAGCAACATTTGCTTTCTTTGATGACCCATTTATCATTCAGTAGTTAGTTGTTTAATCTTCATCATTGTTGTTGCTGTCAATTTTAAGTTTTATTGGGTTGTGGTTAGAAAGAATATATATGGACATTTCAAGTTTTTTGAACTTGTAAAGATTTGTTTTGTGGCCCAGGATGTGGTCTATTTTAGAGACACTTCCATGTACTGCTTAATAAAATGTGTATTCTGTGATGTTTGGGTGGAATGTTCTGTAAATATTTGTTAGGTTCATTTGATGTAAGATGTCATTTACTTCTGTGGTTTCTCTGTTTATTTTTTGTGCAGACGACCTATCTATTGGAGAAAGTGTATTGAAATCACCTATTATTGTGTTTATGTGAATCTATGTATTTAATCCCATTTGTAGAGTTGTTATGAAATTGGGTACATCTGAGTTTGGTGTATATATGTTTAATATTTAGTATTTTCTAGGTTAATTGATCACTTAATTAGAATGCTGCACCCTTCTTTGTCTCTTCTGGTTAGTTTTAGTTTGAAGTTTATATTGTCAGATATTAGGATGTTCATACCTGCTTAGTCCCTGATTCCATTTGCTTGGAATACTTTGTTCTATTCTTTAAGTTTGAGGTGCTGCCTATTTTTAAAACTAAGAATAATTTCTTGTAGACAAGAGAAAGATGGATTTTATTATTCCATTCAGCTAGCTTATATCTTTTGACTGGAGTGTTGAGGCTATTAATGTTGCAGGATATTTGATAACACTGTGAACCCTGAGATGGTGTACTAGAAAAATCTGTTCCTAGTTGTGGTGTGGCTCAGTCCTAGCACACACCTTTGACCAAGAGCTTTCTGTAAACAAGACTAAATCAAATCAACCAAAGCTCAAGAGGTGGAATAAGCAACCACTTGACAGTTAATGAACATAGGAAAGCACAGGAAGGAGTGACACTGAGTGAAAGGGCATTTAACACAATGTGGAGAAGGACAAAAACACTTTTTCCTTCTGGGATATCAGTGGAGTTGGAAAGTCAGCTGTGTGTTTTCTCTGCTTTTCTGAGCTAGCAGGTTTTTATTCTAGCATCTGGTTCCTGAGTCTTCATTGGTAAATTCGAATGACTGGGATTTAGTTTAAAAAAAGAAAACAGCATGCTAATAGTTGAGTAATTATTATCAAAAGATGTTTATACATTACAGTCATTTCCCCCCTGATTTGTGTTCTTAGTTGTGGTTTGTGTTTCACTAATTATACTTTCATTTATTTTCTTTCTAGAATCTGTTGCATGTATTTATTCCCCTCTTCATTCTAAAATATTGCTTCCAAGATTATGTTTGTGATTGGTTTGCTGGATATTGTAACATGACCCCAGACCTCAGTAGGCACCCAAACCTTACCACAACTGACTCCATGATTGAAGGACCTACTAGGCAGGCCATAAAACTCAGCACATAGACAGTACAACCTGCTAAAAAAAAAAAAAAACAAAGATCTAACCCATCAAAGTTCACAGTTCTGGAAAAGTCTCTGCTGTAGATTGAAAGAACATGGCCTCCATGGGCTCATAGGCAGTTATTAGGAGGTGTGAGCTTGTTGGAGTAGGGGTGAAGTTGTTGGAACAAGTGTGTCATTGTCTCTTCCTGCTGCTTGTGGATAGAGATGTCGAACTCTTAGCTGCTTCTCCAGCACTGTGTCTGCCTGTGTGCCACCATGCTTCCTGCCATGACGATAATGGACTAAAACTCTGAACTGTAAGCCAACCCCAATTAAATGTTTTATTTTATGAGTTGTTGTGGTCATGGCATCTAGTCACAGCAATAAATCCCCATGACAGTCTCTAAATGGGCTAACCTTGCTTTTTGGCTTCTGTATTTCTGCTTCTGGCTAACTATTCTTATTAACTGAAGCATGTCAACCCAGATACTGATTTTGTGCTTTTAAAAACTTATCTTGAGAAAGGCTTAGGGCTACACTGGCACCCTGAACCCTCAGTGAAATTGTTAGCTGGCTAATAATTATTTTCTATTGGCTTAAACCCATGCCTGAACAGTCTTGTCTGGTGGATACCTCACAACCATATGAGTTCTTTTAATGTATAAATCATGGAAAGTTTTTCTTTCTTTTTCAACTATGGCAGATAGTTTTGCTGGGTACAATAGTCTGGGTTGGAAATTGTTGAATTTTAGCACTGGAGAATATTGCTCCAGGATCTTTTGGCTTTAAAATTTCCATTGAGACATTGGTTAGTCTGATGGGTTTTCTTTAAATATAGCCTGTGTATTTTATTTTGCTGCTTTTAACATTTTACTTGTTCTGCATATATATATATATATATATATATATATATATATATATATATATATTGTTGTTGTTACAGCTATGACATTCATTGGAGAGTTTCTTTTCTGGTCTTTTTACATTTGGTTTTCTGTGTGCTTCTTATATGTATGAGTATGTTGTCCTTTAATTTGGGATGTTTTCTTCTATGATCTGTAATTGTCTAAATTATCTTATATTTATACCAATAAAGACATGGGAGGTGTAACCTGAGGCAAAAACCTGCTAGCTCAATGAGGTAACTTTATTTCTGAACTATATACAAAATATCTATTTACAAGCCTGATTCTACAACTAAACCATTAGCTCTTTAGAAATTTCTTTCTATCTGTGTTATTCTACCTAGCTAGTCTACCTTTCTTTTGAGCTCCTCCAAACCCAAAAGGGGCTTAGCTCTCTTTCCTAGATTCTGTTTTACCTGTGTCCTGTCAGCTGCATCTCTTATGTTCCTGTAAGTCCAAAGAGAATCTCTATATCTTACCCAAAGCTTCTTACAAAAAGGCTCTTATGAGCCAAAAAAGACAGAAAGAGTGCTCTATCAAAGGTCCAATTGCTTATAAAAGAAGTCTCTAGCTTCTCCCTTACACCCTTGGCAGGCTGAACCATGCCATTGTCATGGTTGGGGGCGTCAAACAAGTCAGTAGGGGCTGAACCATGTTATCTTTACAGTGGGGTAGCTTGAGGCACCCAACTAACTTTGCCTCAGGTTGTAGAACAAAGACCACAAGACCTCCCCCAAACAATTTGCCTTAAAAAGGGGAGGAACTTCCTATTCTTTAGCATTCTTGTCTATGAAGTCCTTTAGGAGCACACCCAAACTGCCTCTCTTCAGAGATACCTAACTTCATCTGACAAATGCAATACCTATTTAGGCTATTATATTTTATTAACAATTAGGTTTTCTGTGTACAATAATCAAATATCTTGTAACAATGATCTTGTTGAAGATCTGGTCTATGCCACTGACCTGGAATTCTTCTCCCTCATCTGTCTATGGCTGTAATCAGAAGACTTCCTCTTTTGATGTTATTTTACATATCTCCATGTTCTTTTCCTGTACTTACATACACATACACAGACACACACACACACACACACACACACACACACACACACACACAGGCACATGTCTACACACATGCGCACACACAAACAGCTAGATTTATATAGTCTTTGCTTATTTTGTCAGATCTTCTACTTTGTCTTCAAGTCCTAATTCCTATCTTCTGCTGGATTCACTCTATTTGCAAGGTTCTCCATGAGTTATTAGCAGGGAATCCCACCCTAATTAGTATGCTGTGCTTTTTCCATTCCATCTTTATTTCAACTTGCGCTATCCTCAGTGTTTCTATCATCTTATTGAATTCAGTTTTCAATCCTAAATTATCTTCGTCAATTTCATCAGCTATACATTTGTATTTTACTGGATAATTTTCAGGCATTATTGTTACCTTGCAGTTCTGAGAAATGTTTGCTCATGTCTTCTTTAAATTCTTTAATTCAATTTGTGATTGTTCTTTTAAATTCAGAATTCTGGGGTTCATCTAGGTAGTTATTGTTAGAGAGCACTTTTATATGGCTAGTGGGTTTGATGAGAGACAGGCTGTCTTCACCATTCATGTTGTTTTGTTTTGCAATTGGACCCTGACATGTGGATGTTTCTTCAGTCGTGTGTATGATGTGAAAATCTTGCCTGCCTTAGATTGAGCCACCTTACCAGGTAAAGCTGGTCTGTGAGGTGTTTAATTGGACCAAGCCAAGGTAGCTCCCAAACCATGGGTCTAGAGCTATCCTGTGGGTACAGAAATGACAGTAGGTGGAGGGAAGAATGGAAGGGGAACAGAGAATCTCACCTGTCAAAGGTGGATCATGAGTAAATTGGCTTTGAAGGCCATGGATCTGCAGCCAGCCTTGTGGATATGGACATGGTGACAAATGAAATGAAGGATGACAAAGGGAGGAAGCAACTTACCAGGCAAAGGTGGCTTATGAGAAAGCCTCGTTATTGTGCTGTGGGTATTGATCTAGATTTGTGAGTGTGGAGAAGATATAAAGAAAGAGGGGATGGGAAGAAATGTCTTACACAGTAAAGATGGCTCTTGAACAAAACATATTCTCAGGCTATGGTTCTGGAACTAGGCAGATGGTTGGCAGGTGGGTAAATGTGTGGCAAAGGAAGAAGCAATTTATGCGGCAAGAGTATCTTCTGAGCACAGAGATCTTGTCTAGTTCTTTTGAAGTGTGTGTGTTTGTTCTTGTTTTTTTCCAAGGTTTGTAGGTGCATTTTTAAGTTATTGGAGATATCTTATAATTTTTTTAATGAATATGGCACTTAGTGTAATAAATTTCACTGACAGGACAGACTTTATTATGTCCTTATGTTTTCATATATTCGTTTTCATTTTCATTCAATTCTAGGAATTTTAAGTTTCCTCCTTGACTTTTTCTTTTGCCCAGTTTTGATTCAGTAGTGTGTTGTTTAGCCTTCAAGTACTTGTACAATTCCTATCATTTCTATTGTTGTTGATGTTCAGCTTTATTCCTTTTTAATCAGATAAAATGTGGGATGTGATTTCAATTTTTTTCTTATTTGTTGAGGTTCACTTTTGATCCTGTTATACAGTCTATTTTGGGAAAGTTCCACGGAATGCTGAAAATAGCATGTGTTCTTTAGTGTTTGTGTAGAATGTTCTCTAAGTCCATTTGATTTCTGATATAATTTACCTCCAGATTTTTCTCTGTTTTATTTATTTTTTCCCCAGATGATTTGACTACTAGGAAGAATAAGATATTAAAGTCATTCCAGATCACCATGATATGGCCAATCTATGTTTTTATATCTAATAGACTTTATTTGTATGAAATTGGGTACCTTGGTGTTTGGCGCCTTTATGTTTAGGATTATAATAACCTGTTGGTAATTTTTTTCTTCAGTGCCTATAAAATTTCCCTTCTTATGTCTTTTGACTAGTTATGTCTTGATATTTATTGTGAGATATTAGAATGCCTACACCTATTTCTTTCACTGTTCCTTTTAGTCAGAATACCCATTTTCACTCTGTTACCACTAAAGTAGTGTCTATCACTGATGGTGAGGTATTTTTCTTGAATGTAGGACATATGTGGATCCTGCTTTTTTATTCCAATCTGTTAGCCTAAATCTTTTTTATTGGGGAATCAATTTATTGTATCAAATCATTAATACATAGAGTTATCATTGAAAGATATGTATGAATTATTGTCATTTTATTAATTCTGTGGCCTTTTCTCATGTCTTGTTTTATTACATCTTTTGATACTATTTTTCATTGTTATCTTGGGTGTGTTCATCTACCATTCTCTTCAGATTGAAGTGCTCCTCCTACTTTCCTCTATGGAGCTGGCTTTATACTTATTCCTTCTTTGATCTTTTTTTTATTATGAAAAGTTTTAATTCCCTTCTATTTATTATTATTATTTTATTATTTTTAATGACTGTTTTACCTGAATGTATGTCTATAAATCACATGCATGACTGGTGCCACCCATGGGGTCATGGAAAGGCCTTCAGATCCCCTGGAACAGTGATTCTCAACTTGTGGATTGTGATCCCTTTGGAGTTGAGTGACCCTTTAACAGGGGTTTCCTAAGACCATCAGAAAACACAGATATTCTATTATGGTTCATAACAGTCACAAAATTACAGTTTTGACATAGCAATGAAAATAATTTTATGGTTGGGAGTCCCACAACATAAGAAACTATATTAAAAGGTCACAGCATTAGGAAGGTTGAGAACCACTATCCTAGAACTTTAGTTACTGATGGTTCTGAACCACCATGTGATTCTCACCTGGTAATGGATCTCAGGTCCTCTGGAAGAATGACCAGTACTGTTAGCTGCTCAGCTTTCTCTCCAGCCTTGTGCCCTTAAATTTTAAAAGATAGTTTTAGAGGATATAATAGCCTGGGTTAACAGTTGTGATCTTTCAAGACTTGTACAGTTTTATAGGACTTTTTGGCTTTAAAAGTTTCTTTAAGTAATACTGTGTTATTCTGATAGGCCTCACTTTGTAAGAAATATGCCCTTTCTCTCTTTTACCTTTCAATACCTTTTAAAAATTCTCCAAATTTAATGTACTATCTATAACATGTCATTGAGAATTCCTTTTCTGGTCTTGTGTATTTGTTGTTTTGTAGGCTTTTGTAACTGGGTGGGCATCTTTTTCTATTTTGCGAAATTTATTATATATATATATATTTAATAAAATATATTTTATTAAAATAAAGTATAATTATACATGAAATACTCACTCTCTGGTCTTTTGCTATTGTATTCTTCTTCTATGTCTATAATTTAGAAGTTAGATCTTTTCATGGTATTGCCAAATCCTTTCATGTTCTATTCATATTATTTTTAAAACTTCTCATTGATTTTTACTGAGTGATCCAGTTCTTTTATATTACATCACTGACTCCTTGTTTTTGACATGATCCATTCCATTAGTGAAATTTTACATTGTGTTTTTAAATTGACTTAACTGAGATTTTTATTTACAGTATTCAGTTTGGGTGTTCTCAAAATTTCAAATTCTATTTTCATGTCTTAGATTCACATCCTTAGTTCATGAATCTCTTTGTCTTAGTTGAGTTTTTTGAACGTAGTTATAACCATTGTTTTGAATTCTGTATCAGGGAATTCTTCCAAGTCATTTCCAATAGGGCTATTACTATGGTATTTATGGTATTTGTATGTTTTGGTGGAGACATTATTTTGGCATTTCATTTTGTTGTTATGTGTTGGGATTTGAGTGTCTGGAATTTTTTTATTGGTTGTTTTTCTTTCTTTTGTTGTTTGGGTCATCTTTCTTCTTTCAGCAGAAGTGTTTACAGTGTTCAGGAGGGAGGCTAATTCATAGCAGAGTTTGGATGTGGATTTCCTCTATTTGTCTTGTATTTGGAACTTCAGTCTCTATACTAGGTCTTCTTGTCAACTGATGTCTAAGGCCTTTGGAGGTTTGGTCAAAGATCTTGGAACACCTTCTCACTACCAATGAGGACTGCTCTTGATTCTTTGGGCTGGAAAGAAAAATGGGCAGTTCATAGCCTGGTAGCTGACAGTGTTCTGGTGAGTCTTGAAGGAAGTCAGTGCCATGGGTCTCTTTACTAAGTGTGCTGGCTGGAGATTGCCTTGAAAGGAGAGGTCTGAGGCCTAGAGAGCCTCAAAGTAATGTCAGGCCTTTGGAGGGTGACAAGGATAGGGGGAGTTGGTGATAAATGCAGGATTCTTACTTGTATCTCCATACCAAGGGAGTGGTCTACAGGGACTCCAGTGGAATAGGCTTGGGATCTACAAGTTCCAAAGGAGGGTATGGTTCTTGGAAAGCTACTGCAGGATGACTAGGCTGAGGTAAGGCTTTGCTGGGGAATGCAGGTTGCTTATTTGTGTTCTACTTCACATGAGCAGGTTCATAGGAAGCAACAAATGGATGACTGGGATCGAAATTAATCATATATTAATATTGATATCTTTCCTTTTTCCTTAAATTACCTTTATTTTCTTATAAATTTATACTGATATATTTTAAAGTCAATATTTTAAAATTATTATCGAGATTTCCCTATAAAAATCTCACTTTTTTGTTGTGGTTGTTTTTCTTTTGTTTTTTGAGACAGGGTCTCACTGTATAGGTCTGGCTGTCCTGGAACTAACTATGTAGACCAAACTGGTCTTGAACTCGCAGAGATCCACCTGCTTTTGCCTTCCAAGTGCTGGGATGAAAGTATAGTCTCATTTTTATGGCTAATATTTTGTGCTTTTTTTTCGTTGTTGTTCTTCTATATTTCTTGATTATATTAGATGGTAATTTGTTGACTCATTAATATCACAATTAAAACTCTTAAATCCTTTCTTTAATTTTTATTGTTTATTCTCTTGGAGTAGATTCATTTATAAAATCATTTATTGAATTAATGACGTCTTAAAGGCATGCCTTTGCCTCTGAGCAGTGTCAACAACTCTTGCAAGTTTTAATGTATGACATTCTTGAATTGGCATCTTAATTTGTTCTTTTGTTGTTGACAACACAGTCTCAATATGTAGCTCAGGCTGGCTTTATACTCATATTCTGCTTGCTTTCACCTCCTAAATTCTGAGTGGGATTACAGTCATGTGATACCACAATAAGCTTGGCTTTGTAATGGCTACAAACTTTTTCCATGTGTAGTTTTTATTTCTTCTTTGATCCAGTAGTTATTTAGAAGACCATTGTAAAATTTCTAATTTCAAGATTTTAAAAAATTAAAACTTTATTGCTACTTCTAGCTTATTTAACAAAGGCAAAGAATGTGTTTTTCCAAAATAAAATGAAATTTATTTAGTGGTTTAAAAATAAGATAATTAAAAAAATGCAAGGACACTTCCAAACAATAGTAATCATAAGGCTAGAAGTTAAAATTAATCTTTTATATAATTGTTATTCTTTACCTAATTTACCTCAATGATTTTTTGTTTTGTTTTGTTTTTGTTTGTTTTATTATCTTTTTGTTTATTTATTACTTCAAGTTACATCTCCATCACAGTCCTCTCTCTCCACTCCTCCTGGTCCCACACTCCCACCTTCACCCCCCTACCTATCCTACTCCTCCAGAGTGGGTTGCCCCTCCATATCAGCCCCCCTCAGTTCAAGAATCATATGAATACTAAGAGCTTCCTCTTGCACTGGGGGCCTATATGGCAGCATCACTAGGGCAAAGTGTCCCACTAACAGGTAACAAGGTCTATGTTCCTCTTCCTTTTGCTGTGTTGGTTGTAGTGTAGTTATCCTGTACTACATGGCTAAAACCCAATTATAAGTGAATAGATGCCAGGTGCATATTTCTGAGTCTGGGTGAGCTCACTCAGGATGAGCTTTTCTAGTTCCATCCATTTGACTGCCAATTGCATGATTTCCTTGTTTCTGACAGCTGAGTAGTATTCCATTGTGTAAATGTACCACAGTTTTTATCCATTCTTCGATTGAGGGACATCTGGGTTGTTTCCAGTTTCTAGCTATTACAAATAAAGCTGCTATGAACATAGATGAGGAGGTGTCCTTGTGGACTGGTGAGGAATCGTTTAGGTGGATACCCAGAAGTGGTATGGCTGGGTCTTGAGGTAGAGCTATTCCAAGTTTTCTAAGATATGGCCAGACTGATTTCCATTCTGGTTGTACAAGTTTGCACTCCCATCAGCAATGGAGTAGTGTTCCCCTCTCTTCACAACCTCCCCAGCACATGCTGTCATTTGAGTTTTTGATAGTAGCCATTCTGACAGGTGTGAGATAGAATCTCAGGGTCGTATTAAGTTGCATTTCTCTGATGCTTAAGGATGTTGAGCATTTCTCCAAGTGTCTCTCAATTATTAGGGATTCCTCATTTGTGAATTTTCAGTTTAGCTCTGTTTCCCATTTTTTGATTGGATTATTTGGTTTCTTGGTGTTTTATATCTTGAGTTCTTTATAAATTTTGAATATTAGCCCTCTGTCGGAAGTGGGGTTGGTAAAGATCTTTTCCCAATCTGTAGGTTGCCGTTTTGTTCGAGTGACAGTGTCCTTTGCCCTACAGAAGCTTTTCAGTTTCATGAGGTCCCATTTATTGATTGTTGGTCTTAGATCCTGAGCTGTTGGTGTTCTGTTCAGGAAGTTGTCACCTGTGTCAATAAGTTCGAGGCTTTCCCCCACTTTCTCTTCTATTAGATTTAGTGTGTCAGGCTTCCACCAGCCCTCCTGTAGCTATGGTGTCAGGGCTGTGGCTATGGTCCTCCAAATCAACTCTCAGAGGAGTCTTAGAGTCAGTATGCACCTCTCAGTTTGAAACTCTGTGAACTGGTGCAGTCTGGTTTCTCCAACTGCACACATTGATCCAGAACTGCTTCACTGCTCTGGGCTGAGAAGTAGATGCTGTACACTGATGCACACAGAGAGTCCAGCGAGAGGCCAGGCAAGGAGGGTGGGCAGGGAGTTCCAATATGTAGTCTATATCCTGCCCCCAGCATGCTTGGGCTTAAGGAAGCTCAGTGCCTGCCAGCTCCATCCCCCAGTTACTGGTCAGCCATATGCTGCCATGCTGCATATTCCAGGGAAAATCGCCCTTAGTCTTACTGTAGGGGATCTGCTGGTCTTCTCCTGGGTATCAGAATGCCTGCAGGAATGCTACAAACTCAGGAAACTGAGGAGGTCCTCTGTTTGGAAGTTGAAACTGCCAGGTGGTGTCCTGCGGGCAGTGCAGTCTCCCAGGAGGAAGCATTCTGTGTCCCCTGTCTTGCCACTCTGATCCTCCTGTGTCTATATTTCCCATACCAAGTTCTTTATTGTCTCAGACTTTACTGGGCAAGCCCAGATAGACTTGCACCTCACAAACTGTCATTCAACAGGAGTATATCTCTGCAGCGGTCCAATCAGTCTTCCTGACAATGAGAATGTGGCCAAGGTGATCACCACCATCTTGCCCCACCGCTACAATGTTTTATAATCTTTAAAAATTAATGTTTCATTGACAATAACTAAGAGATTTTATTTTTTCATACTTTCCTTTTACTTTAAATATTCTGATTGGTTGTTAAATAAGTCTTTATAACTAATTAATTGTTCCTATGAACTGTACTTTTAACAATGTAGAGTGGCCTCTCTTTTGCATTACTGTGTTCCACATTAATTATGCATAGTCTGCATTGATTATTTCAGTTTCATAATATTGGACTTCTGCTTGTACTTCTGTTTTATATGTATATAGTTTTCTTTCTTAGCATAAATTTGCTTTGGGATATACTATGAACAGTATAAACACGAGTTTTATTTTTCTCTATATAATGTAATCTAAGTGCACTCATGTTTCTACGGTGACCATAGCCCCTTACATTCATCTAGCTATCTGGTTAATATGGCCTAATTTCTGTTATTGCTGTTTTTTGTATTACATTTGCTTTAAAAAATCCTTAAGTTTATATTGATATATTTAAAACTCAAATATAATTTTAAATTCTCTGTTCATCTGCCTATATTATAATCTTATGGCTAGTATTGTATGCTTTCCATGTAAACTGTGTTATCTGCATTAATATTATCTATTCATATATATCCATGGTTGATAACTTTTGGAGGCTTTCTAAGCCATTCTTCTTTGTGAAGGATGATCTTCACACCCATGTCTATGTTGGCAAGCTCTTGACAGGCACATCCCTACAACATAAGCTGTGTAGTCCAGGAAACCAGGTATTCTGACTCTAACTGGGCAGACTAAAAATTCTCCTTGGGATTTGGAATTGGTGTATTATATGTGCCAGTCAGTTTAAGTTCCATCTACATGTAACAAAAAGGCCAAAGTTGTAGTTAAGTTTTCAAGCAATTAATGGTGGAAACTGAAGAGAAAGAAAAGAAGTAAACAGAGGTTCACCTATCCCAAAGGAAGAAGGGATGAGAGAGGAAATACAGGGGAGACCTGCCTGAGCTTCTAAGTTAAGTGTGTCGTTTTGGTTTCTAAGTTCTGTTTTCCATGGCTCTGCAGTGCTCTCTGACTCAAAACACCCACTCATTTCTTCCTGGCAACACCATAGCCCCCTATCATGGTGAAAGTGGTCCCTTTCAGAAGTCATACAGGTGGGTGCTTCTGGTGGATCATCATCGCTCACCTTTTGTCACGTATAATACAGCACAACTTGCTCCATATATTCTCCTCTATGTCTCCTGGTTCTCTGTAGCCCACATGCAGCTACTTTCCTTTGGCTGTAAACAAACTGAACAGATTTCCACTTCTACAATAATCACACACACACACACACACACACACACACACACACACACACACACAGACAAGAAATTTACTCAGTTCCATGTTCTTATTCATTCAGAATTGAGAGTAATTATTTACCCAAAATACAGTTGACAAACAGGTTTAGTTCAATATTTAATAATCTGAACAGTTAAATGATTGGTCTATTGGTTACTTTTATCTTCTCATTGGCCTAATATTTTTTCAAGATTAAAATACATAATTTTAATGCCATCATCCTTTAAGATTATTCTTTTGCACTTGCAAAAATGATTTCACTTTATTTTTAAAGTAATATATTAGTGTTAACTTCATATCACCAAAGATCCAACTGGCACAGAAAGCCTCCAATCTAGACAACCATCTACTGGCTTCCTTTAGCTACACTTGCTGCTCTGGCTAAAATTAATACCTAACCATAGTGAAAACAACAGAAACAAACACTCTGCTTTAAAGAAGACTTCAATTACTGGTCACATGGGTGGTCGAGTGGGTTATTACAGCCTGGTCTCAGACACAAGTGTGGGGCTGAGTCAGGCAGATCAGGAACTAGAAGGATTTACTGACTCTCTGTGTCTCAATGACTAGGCTTCCTATTGAAGTAAGAGTGAGTCTGTGCACTTTCTGTATGAAGACTGCAAAGCAAAAGCGTGTCTTCTTATAAAGATGCCTCATCTCCAATGCTCCCTAGGTCTATGGAGTTGGGAAGACCACGCTCAGCTGAGACTCATGTATTCTCACACACAACACAGTGACTCACCAGTGCTGTTCCTCCAGAGCCGTGGATTCCTACCTAGGCCTAGCTTTGATCCCACAGGAATGGAAGTGCTTAAGACCCACAATCAGCTTTTTCTTTCACCCCATCATTTCCAGCTGCACTACCCACTCACCCTCTGTTTTGAATTAAGATTGATAAATATATTTGCAATTGAAATAATCTTTTCCTCTTGGCCTTTCTCCCTTGCCTTAAGTCCTCATCTAGTCTCAAGGCATGATAAATCCACATACAACTTATGTATGGAATAAATTTGCCTCTTCCTTATGCTGTACTTTTGCCATTTGCAACTTCCTGGTGTTTTTCAGCTTTGAGAACTTCTCGAGCCCTGCTATTCCCCTCCCAGTCACTTATCGTATATTGTAAGTTCCCCTAGCTGGTAAAAGTAGTGTTCATGCCGGGCGGTGGTGGCGCACGCCTTTAATCCCAGCACTTGGGAGGCAGAGGCAGGCGGATCTTTGTGAGTTCGAGGCCAGCCTGGTCTACAAAGCGAGTCCAGGACAGCCAGAGATATTCAGAGAAACCCTGTCTCGAAAAACCAAAAAAAAAAAAAAAAGTAGTGTTCATTATCAGCTCTAGGTGATTTTCTTTTACTGACTATCTTAGGGTTATGATTGCTGTGATTAAACACCAAACCTAATGCAACTTGGGGAGGAAAAGGTTCATTTGGCTTATGCTTTCATATCACTGTTCATCATCGAAAGAATAGTATTATCCACAGTGTGCACACTAATTTAAAAACTATTAGCATCTCTAGTCTTTGGGAATAAACCTAATGCACCTATATAAATAGGTGCATTATAAATCTTTGTTCAGCCCTCATTTATTTAAAGTCAGGTTTATTTATATTTCTTATTGAGATTTTTGATTATGTGTATTTATATTTGCATGTGTGTGGTATACATCTGTATGTATGCCTTTACTCATGTGTGTAAGTGCACTTGTTGAATGTAGGTGCATGTGCTGGTGGAGGCCATAGGCTCATGTTGGATGTTTGCCTCCACTATTCTTATCTTATATTGAGGCAGGGTCTCTCTTTCTCTCAAACATTTTTTGGTGTGTGTGTGTGTGTGTGTATGTGTGTATGAATGTTTTGCCTGCATGTATGCGTGTTCATCACCTGGTGTCCACAGAGGCTAGAAAAGGAAATCAGGTACCCTGGAACTGGAGTTACAGATAGTTGGGAGTCACAGTGTGAATGCAACAACCCAGCATGGATTCTCTCTGCAAGAGTAGGAAGCTCTCTTAACCATCGAGCCTTTTCTCCATCTCAGTAGGCAAGGTTGCTTGCTGGACCTGGTTCCGGTTTGCTTAGCTAGCTTGTTCCTGGGATCCCCTGACTGTTCCTGATTACTATGGGTACAGGAGGTCAGCATGCCTGTTTGGCATCTGTAGGGTGCTGGGATCTGAACTCTAGTCACAACACTTGTGTGGCAAGCATTTGACCCACTGATCCACTTCTTGAGTCATCACTCATATATTTTACACAGTTGTTCATTTAAGTTGTGTCTCCTCATTCTTTAAAGTATATTTCAATATACTTCAAATTTCAGAGAATTTTTAAAGAAAAAGTTATCATTGATTATATGCTATAAATCTGTAAAAGGAAATGTAAAATAGAAGGGCTAGGGAAATTTTCAAAAAAATGAATATCCTTTGAAATTATTACAAATGATTCCAATGAGACAACTATTTGAATAGGGCAACTGGTTGGAACTCCCTAGTGTATTACGTCTTCATTTCTCTTTAAAACATCTATAAAGACACAGGAAAGGTTGGAAATATTTTTAAAAATTACAAATTAAGACAGAGATTGACAATAATTACATGTCAGATGACACCAGCTTGAGAGAAAAGCAGTGGGGCTTATCCTGGGAATTCCTTGGCTTTTTTACAAAGCAGGGGACACAAGAACAAGAAGGCATTTGTAGCTCCTCCTTTGTGCAGTCATGAGCAGAGATTTAGGGTTTCCACTCCAATGCCTTTAACCTCTAAAATGCTGTGTGTGGATTCAGCCAGCATACTGTCTGTTGTAGGTTTGGTTAGATACTAAAGACCCAGAGAAAGATTCAGTCAAACCATAGGCTATAATTCACTGCTAATTCTTACTTACTAGCTTTTTATGTAGGCAGATTGAAGAGATATCTGTCTTTTTTTTTAATACTTTATTTTTTTATTTCTTCAAGTAATATCTCAGTCACAATCCCTTCCCTATTCCCCCTTCCTGTCCCACCCTTCCACCCTCTTCCCCCCCACAGCTTCCCCTTTCAGTCCAACGAATGGTTCCTTCTCTTATAACAGTAAATACTATACAAAACAACAGAAATAAATATGCCACATTTATGAGAGTTAAATGGCCCAGTATACATTCCCAATGTCTAGTTCATACATATTTGGCCCCTGAGGGTTATATGGCTTGGCGTACATTCCCAATGTCCAGTCCATATGCATTTGGTACCTGACTTTAACATTCTACCATCTAACCATCTCCATGAGTTTAAAGTTCTATAACTGACTCAGCTTTCATACTAACTTGCATCACTATTAAAAACATCTTCTTAGATCTAGAACACCCTCTTGATTCCTAAACAACTCAAATTTAACTATGAGACTCTAGCTGTCAATTCTTCAACCACCTCAGAGACCGGAGAGGGATAAATATATCTGATTATATAGGAAGTGCAGGGCCTGCAGCTTCCAGAACTAAGAAATGACATACCAGTGACTGCCAGGACAGTTCCAGTTTTCTCTCCATACATTCCAGCATCAGTCTTCAGCCTTTTGGTCCTGTTTCTCTGACAGACATTTATTGTAGAGCAGGGATTATGAAGGACTTACCTACCCTGTCTTGGCAGAGCTAGGCTGTCGACTTCCCTGCTACCAAGTTTTGTCCTTTTTGGACAGCAGTCTGTCTGCAGGCAGTTGAAGCAAGGAGTTTTTTAATGCCAAGAGATAGGCTTGCCACTAATTCAACCATCTCACACTGGAGATTCTTCGATGCTTATCTTCTACTTGGAGTAGAAGAGGGGGTGCTGTCAGGAGCTTATACGTCTCAATATCAAAAAAAAAATCTTAATTTAAGACAACATCTTTGAATGTCATGTTCTGCAGATCTCTTGGGGTTTTTGAAGATGCTCTGTCTATCTCTTGTATTTAGATAAGCAAATGTTGCTTGTCTCTTAACAACTTGATTTCTGAGTAGCTTAGAGAATATCTGTGATAGACTGTCATAGTAGCTAACAAAGTGACATGCTTACATGACTAGGAGTTTGTTTATCTTAACTATCCTAAACAATTTAAGACAGTTGGTATCAAGAGGCCAGAGCTTCACATTTCATTTTTAAGTATCTCTAAGTACAATACCATTAGGAAGCGTTACCTTTAATTTTGTATCAATATACAAAGATCAATACGGATGTAGTCCAATACAATCTTAATTTTGCACAACAAACAATGGTCAATACCACTTTAGCCAAATATAGTACTAATTTTGTA
>CAJQZJ010033718.1:1257352-1267592 GCA_907164525.1 Lophiomys imhausi
TGTTCCGGGGGGGGGGGCGCGGGTCTAGCCCCTCCGGTTTTTGCACAGTGCCCAATAACTCTTTGTTTCCCCCGCGTTCAAAATGCGTCAGTGTAGGTTGCCACCATCTTGGCCCGCCCCGTTTTTTCGACTCTTGGAGGTTTATAAAACCAGGTGAACAGCTGTAACCTTTATTTTATTTACAGTGGTTTAAAATTGTTACCTGGTTTTTTTAAATTAATAAATTTATTTGTTTGTTGCTTCATGTTACATCTCTATCATATTGTCCTCTTTCCCCGCTTCCCAGCCCCACCCTCCCATCCTCTATCCCCTAACTTTCCCTCTTGTTCCTCTGGGGTGGAGTGTCCCTTCATAACAGTCCCTCGCCACAGTTCAGGAGTCATATGAGGTCCAAGAGCCTCTTCATACACCAGGGGCCTACAAGGCAGTACCGCCAGTGAAAGGTGTCTCCTTGCTGGGGGGGGGGGGGAGAGACTACAAAAAGTCCAACAAACACACAAACCCACAAAAACAAAGAACAACAACAAAAAAATGAAAGGAAAAAGAAAAAAAAAGTCTATGTCCATGTTCCTTTTGGTGTGTTGGTTTTAGTACAGATATCCTGTACTATATAGCTAAAATCCTACTATAAGTGAATAGATGCCATGTGCCTCCTTCTGAGTCTGGGTTAGCTCACTCAGGATGATCTTCTCTAGTTCCATCCATTTGGTTGCAAATTGCATGATTTCATTGTTTCTGATAGTTGAGTAGCATTCTAATGTGTAGATGTACCTCAGTTTTTTAATCCATTCTTCAGTTGAGGGACATCTGGGTTGTTTCCAATTTCTAGCTATTACAAATAAGGCTGCTATGAACATAGATGAGGAGACTTCTCTATGACTCCATGAGGAGTCCTTTGGGTGTGTACCCAGAAGTGGTATGGCTGGGTCCTGAGGCAAAGTTATTCCAAGATTTCTAAGATATGGCCATACTGACCTCCATAGTGGTTGCACAAGCCTGCACTCCCACCAGCAATGGAGTAGGGTTCCCATTTCTCCACACCGTCGCCAGCATGTGCTGCCATTTGAGCTCTTCATCTTAGCCATTCTGACAGGTGTGGATGGAATCTCAGAGTCTTGAGTTGCATTTCTCTGATGATTAAGGTTGTTGAGCATTTCTTCAGGTGTCTCTCGGCCATTAGGGATTCCTCCTTTGTGAATTCTCTATTTATCTTGTCTAATTCTTTTGTTCAAAGTATTTGCTAGGATTAATGATCAGCACCTAGAATGAAAAGTTACTAAGTTAATGTAGATTTGCTGAAAAACGAAGTGTCAACATCTGGAAATGAAGGACTACCATTGGCAGGCAGATTTTCATTTTTGGTTAGTTGGTTTAACACTCTTAGACATATATCAGCATATGAAAGTTTTGTTGAATGGACCTGTGTCCAAAATTGCATAAGAAGTCTAAGACGTCTCTCACTGACTTCATAAATTAATACAGCTCATGATTCTTTATGTGTTTTCAGTCAGTATAAGAAAAATGCCAGGAAATATATAAAAATTTAGGCCTTTAATTCAGTAAATTCTCACTCACATTTTTAACATATTGGAATATTCAAGTAAAACTTAAGGTTCTATGACATAGCATCTCCAAATAGATTATTTTAATCATATATATAGTTTTACAGTAGGCGGAGTCTGGATTGGCCAGGGTGCTCTGTTTCAGGAGCTTATTTGAAAACTCAAGCTACTTTCGTTGTTGTTGTTGTTGTAATATTCTTGGAAGATTTAACTTATCTACATGTTTAAAGCAGTGTCCTCGGAATTAGTTCTGAGTGTTGCCTGGTGTAGTTCTGCATAGTAATCCTAGCACTTGGTATGCTAAGAGTAGAGCACTGTTAATTTGAGGCTCGCATGGGCTACCTATCAAAACCTTGCCTCAAGATAAATAAACAAACAAACACATAAAGAAAAAACAATGTTAACTTAAAGTTGTATACTATACTTTGGACATTCTTTTTCCAGAGTAATCATTCTTTTTTAGGAGTTTATTCTTTCAGTCTATTATTTTTCAATTTTTTTTTTTTTTTGGTTTTTTGAGACAGGGTTTCTCTGTTTAACAACTCTGGCTGTCCTGGACTCGCTTTGTAGACCAGGCTGGCCTTGAACTCACAAAGATCCGCCTGCCTCTGCCTCTCAAGTGCTGGGATTAAAGGCGTGCGCCACCACCACCCGGCTCATTTTTCAATATTTTTATAGAGATATATACTTGAAAAACACTTCCCTTTCAGATTGTGTCAAGATAAGAATAATGATGTACAATAAAATAATAAATGACAAGTAATATTTAACCTTTGGCTTGTGTCAATCAAGAGAAACAGCAGTCCTGAGCTTGCTGGGAGACTGAGCTCTACAAAGGGCAGCTGCTGCCTCACCCTATCTGGATATTACTATGCAGGGGAGCCACTGCTTCGCATATTGTAACCTGTCATTTTCGTATATGTCATCAGTGCCAATAAATACATTTGAAAAAATAAGATGTTACATTCAAGTAATGATAAGATTCACTCACTAGAAATAAATAATACAGAAACGTTTGGTCAATAAGGGAAAAATATAAATCCTTTTCAAAGGACATAAAAAAGTAGAATAAAAAGCATCAATTGTTTTACAGTGCAGTAATGCTAAGTAAAATGCTATGTTATTGTGATAGTTAATTTTATGATGACTTAGCTAAATGATTCCATTTAGTGATTGGCCAAATGACTATCAAGATATTGCTATGAAAGTAATTTTTATGTACAACTAAAATTTAAGTCAGTAAACTTTGTCAGGTGTGGTGATGCATGCCTATAATCCTGGCATTTGGGAGGCAGAGGCAGACAGACCACTAGTTCGGCTTATCCTTATCTATATAGTGAATTCAAGGAAAGCTCAAGTTACATGAAACCCTGCCTCAAAAATAAAATAGCAGACTTTGAGTAAAGCAGATTAACCTCTCTGTCAGTAGGATTTTCAGCATGATGACAAAGTATAAATAATTAAGGAAAGATTTATTTTGGCTGATGGTTTTAGGGATTTCAATTCAAGGTTTCTTTGCCCCATAGTTCTGAGCAGACAGCAAGTAGAGTATTATGGCAAAGAAGTGCATGCTAGAATAAAGCTGATCACCTCATGGAAGCCAGGAAGCGAATAAAAGACAGTAGGGGCTGAGGTCTCAAGACCTACTTCAAGGGCATGCTCCAATGACCTGACTTCCTTCTGCTTATGTCTTACTGAATATTCTCTCACTTCCCAATAGTCCAAGACTGGTTACAAAGCCATCAAACCATAGCTTCTTGGGTTATTTAAGGTACAAGTGATAACATTCATATCCATTTCACAACACACATCTCTCAGAGTTTGTAGAAGCTGCACAGTTGCAGCACTGATAAAACATCCAAATGTAAAGTGTCCTCTGAGACTGAAGGCAAATGTGTAGCTGCGAGCCCCTGCTCAATCAAAAGACCAATTATATACTTACAACACACAACATCAGAGGGCAATACTCCATTATCAAAGGAAGAAATATGAAAAAAAAACCCCAAGTGATTGGACAAAAGCAACACCCAAACCCAGCAGGGCAAACATAAATCCTATAGCTTTGTGGTATGTATCTGGGGCATGAGGGTGTGTTGTGGGCCTCCAAGTGTTTGGCAATCCCCTATGCTAGGCCCTTTCTGGCTTCCACTCCAGTGACATTTCTTTTGGACTGGGTGTGCTGGTTTGCTGATGATTTTCTTGGCAGATGTTTCATGTTTCTGGCATCTTTAAACTCCTGGGTCTCCAATAAAATTTGGGTTTCATTCTTACATATTGATGCTTGTATGACCTTGGCAGGCACTGTTTTCAGGGATTCTAATCCTGAAAGGGATTGCTTGGTCTCCCAGTATTTATTTTGAGCTCTTTGTGTAAGCTTCTGTGATCCTACTGCTCTTGCATCAGTTTGACTGAAGAAACAAAACCATGCAATCCAGGTCAAGAATTGCCAGAAGCTTGAGTAGTAGTGGGTTGTTCTTGGATGAGGGCAGCAAGCAACCTCAGAGTGACATAAGGGGACAGGAATCGGGAGGAAAGAATTCTCCAAAGGCACTCTGCAGGCAGCTCTCTTCTTAATCTGGTGCATTGAGCTTTAGGAAGGGGGAATCCTGTTGCTGTGAGATGTGGTCAACACTCTTTCACATTGTCCTGGTGCAAAGTATTTGGCTTCTTTTCAATGATGATGCTAATCCCCTTAGTAGTTTTAGTTTTCATGGAAATAACTTTAGATATCCTCCTCTTTTTATTTATTTTTGACAAAACTGCACATTTTTCAAAAAATTTCATTCTGCTTTTTGCTCCCAAATCTTACTGTAAACTGAGCAAAAACCAGCCAGTAATACTCATGCCTGATTGTTATGTTGCCTAGAAACTTCATTTGGTAGATGAGCTAGTGCATCATCTTTAAGCTCAAGCTCACACAAACTGTTAGGTCACAAGACCAAAAACAAACCAACCAACTAAACAAACACACAAACATCAAACACTTTTTTAAACTACAGCATAAAACAATGGCCTCTTATTTCCACTCCCAAAATTCCTACCAGCAAACTGGCTTTCTATGCTTGTACTATAATTGCCCACTAAGATCTACCTACATCATTCTAGGCCTTTCTTAACCTGTGCTTCTAAACCTTTTCAATCCCTCCTGCAAACATTCCAAAGGCTTCTGAACCACATCTTCAGTAATAGTTCCAGCCATGATGCCCTACCATTTTAAAGTACCGATTGTTTGCTGGTTTTTATGATTGTGACAAAATACTTGAGAAAAGTAATTTATAAGAGAAAGAGGTTCATTTGGCTCATGATTTCAGAGATTGCAGTGATGTTTGGGCCTGTGGTGGAGGAGTGGAACCTCAGGTGTGAATCATATGGTAGGGGTCTATTTACCCCAGAGATGAGGAAGGGATGGGCAGGGAGAGGAGATAAGAGATGCAATGGAGAGAGCTTGTGTCCTAATGTTCCCAGCCACATAACCTCTTTCAAATTTAAATTTCAAATTTCCACCTCATGCAAATTCTCCTCCCTCTCCATTGTGCCACCTACCCAGACAACACCTTCAACATATGAGGATTCAGAGGACATTCCAAGTCCAAAGCACAAAGTTCTTTCTGGGTTCAGTTCTTTCATTCAGTTGAAGGTCCAAGAGATGAACTTCAGACTCGAGGCTGCTGTATTGTCTTTCCTAGGTCTGTGGCCTCCTATGAAGATTTCACACATGCCAGTCCTACAGTTTCAGGCTCATCTGGTAAAATAAATCTTTCTCCATCTGCATGTACATCTGGAGAACTCCAGGTAATGCAGCTGTGCCAATTCTCTTGCCATCCGGGTGTGATAAAAGACCCAGTGCACACAGGACTTCAATGTGGACCTGGAAAAATAAATAAACACTAGTATCTAGAGAGAACACTAGGAAATAAATGCAGAAGGAGGATGATTTTGCCCATCTGAAAGTACAACATGCATTATAAATCCATGTTTCCTGGTGTTGGGAGGATGATCAGCTTTGTTCCAGGATGTATCTCTTTGTCATATATACCAAATGCCCAGAAGTATAACCTGAGAAACAACCATGGACTGAAATTTCTAAAACCATAAGCTGATATGGAGGTCAGGTACAAGCATCCATGTAATGGGGAGGGAGGCTTTAGAGAATGAATAAGGAAGCCCAAAATAGAAGAAAAAGCACACTTAGGTTCTGACCAGCACCTGAAAGAAAGAAAAAGAAAAAAGGAAAAGTTGTGTCACTCTGACTTAGGGCTCAGAAAAGCAGGCAGACCCAGTGGAACCTTATGGAGGGCTCCATAGGGACTTCACTGAGGGTCATAATGAGCTGGAAATGCAAAGCTCAGTATCACTTTAAAGGAAAAATGATTCCATATATGTTTTTAGTATGACTTAAGGTGTGCCCATCTTCCTCAGGTCATTCTGTGGTCAGATGATTGATTCAGCCCAACTGGAATGTTAGGTCTCCACACAGGCCAGATATTCTATTTTCTTGACCAGAAAGAGTTTTTTTTTCTTGGTTTTTCTTTTTATTGCTGAACTAACACTTTATCTGAAATAAATAGCTTTTGAAAATAGTTTTATATACAGAAAAGTATTTTAGCTTAAGTCATAGAAGGTCTTCTATTTCATTTTCCTAAATAATAGTCAGTCTCATAGTGACAATATGATTCAAGATTCCATTCCAATGCAAGAGAAACACACAGACACACACACACACACACACACACACACACACACACACAGAGAGAGAGAGAGAGAGAGAGAGAGAGAGAGAGATACATTCAGACACAGAGACACACACAGACACACACACAGACAGACACATGCACACAGACACAGAGAAAGGCAGTTAGGGAGACATACAGAGAAAAAGAGAGAGAGAGAAACACACATAAATGGAGGGAGGAGAAGGAAGGAGGGAGAGAGAGAGACAGACAGACACAGAGAGAGATTAGCAGCTGAATGAATCACACTTGTCAGTAATATCTCATTTGTTAGAACCTCGGGCTCTTAATGGGCCAAGGCTACTTCTTATGGTTCTCTATTCCCAGGTGTTAATGATTATTGATAATTGCCACACCCGCCTTGCCAGCAGTGCAGGCTACGACCGCTGTGTGACAAACATGCGTGTTGTACGGCTGGGGGGTTCTTCTGGGCTTTTCCAGGCCCTGAAGAATGACCCATTAGCCAAAAGGGGTGCTGGACGGAAGCCTGGATATTTGTGGGGGCGAATCATCAGGTCTCCTGGGGAGCTGGAAAGGTTGGGGATGTTCGGAGGGCTTGGTTTCACTTTTGGATGCTTACTTTATCTCATAGCTTATACAAGATTTCCAAGAAGTACAGTACTTGAAAAAGGAACTTAAAATACGCTGTCTACCCCTAAACAGATGGCAACAGCCCCACAAAAAGAAAGACTAGATGTTTCAGAAAACCCAAACATTATACTAACTATGAATAATTCAGATACAGATAATAGTCCTTTGCAGCAGTTTGTACAAATAATACAGAACAATTCTAATATGCTAGCACATGAAGCTCTTAATCTTCTACAGGAAAAAGAGTTAGGATTTCAGCCAAGATACAAAAGAAAACGGAGAACATTAACAAATAAATTCTATGTACCTGGTGTTCCTATGAAAATGATAGATGATGGTAAAAGAATACGTTAGGTTTCATGAAAAGACTTAGGAGATCACGTCCTCCCTGGTAGACATTGAATAAAGCTGAAACATTAGGAGATATTGTTAAAGCTATCAAAAAACATTCCAATACTTGCTAGTTTAATAGGGAAAGCAAATAAGCGTTCATGGTTATGAAAAACAATTGAGGAAGTAAAAAGAGATTTAGAAAAAAAGGCATTGAAATACTGGTCTGTTTCAGAATAAAACACAATGGTTAGGAACTGTCCGGTCCGTTGATCACAGTCAATCGGGCCACCAAGAAGCTCAATGTTCCTTCCAAGATCAGCAGGTATTTCTTAGCAACATATGTTTATGCTTTTGGCTATGTAACTATGATCACACTTCCTGATTTTACTGTATAAATTCTGCTTTGAAAAAAGTAAAACTTTGCAGCAACACTGAAACTTCTCTTGAGTTGTGTTGTCTGTCACGCCGAATCCGCTCCCCACCTGAAAACTTCTTGAAACCTGGTTCTGTTGCTGAGATCACTACACCGTGGTCTGCAGCAGATAATTCTATTAAAATGTTTATTTATTTAATGTTCATGGGTGTTTTGCTTCCATGTACACTTGTGGAACAGATGCGTGTCTGGTTCCTGCAGTGGCCAGAAGACAGCATTGGATTTTCTGGAACTGGAATTACAAACATTTATGAGATATGTTGTTGGCACTGAGAACCAAACCCAGGTCATCTGAAAGATCAACAAGTGCCCTTAAAACATTGAGTCATCTTTCTAGACCCCAGTGATTAATTTTTTTCAGACCACATTCATATCTATAAATGATCATCTATTTAGAGGGACTCTCACCTCTCTGGAATATAATACAGGCCAGAAAGTATAAGCTCTGCTCAAGAAGTGTCCATAGACAATGAAGATAAGGGAGAAGATCAGAGAGAAGAGAGAAGAGCATTTTGAGGGAAGGAAAGGGGCAAATTGGAGGTAAAATTCACTTGACAAGCCGTACAATCACCCCCTGTCCATCACTGGGAGGAAATGCAGGTGCCTTGCTCTGCGTCTTTGATGGTAGCTCTCCACCAAGACAGGAGAAAGGTAAGCTTCCCAAACATGCTGGCATACTCTTCAGAACCCAGGCCACACAGCCAGTGGCACCAACTCCCTGGGTCTGGAAGTCACATGTCAGGAGGCTTGGAAGCCACTTGGGTATGGCTAATTGTAGTGAGTGGACTAGTTTGACAGGTTCAAGTTAGAAGAGTGGTTCTGCAACCCAAGCATCACCAGAATTCTCTGGACAGTTTCAGGCATCAATTCCCCACCTGACTCAGGAAGTCTAGCGTAGGACGTGAGAGTCTGCATTTCTTTGGTTTCTTTCTTGCTTGTTTTCTTGTTCTTTCTTTCTCTCTCACTCTCTTTCTTTCTTTCTTTCTTTCCCTCCCTCCTTCCCTCTTTCTTTCTTTCTTTCTTTCTTTCTTTCTTCCCACCCTCTCTTTTTTCTCCTCCCTCCCTCCCTCTCTCTCTCTCTCTCTTCCTTCCTTTCTTTCTTTCTTTCTTTCTTTCTTTCTTTCTTTCTTTCTTTCTTTCTTTCTCTTTTTTCTGAGTTAGGGTCTTACCATGTAGCTCTAGGTATCCTGGAACTCACTCTGTAGACCAGACTTATCTTGAATTCACAAAGATCCACCTGCCTCTGCTTCCCAGAGTGCTGGGATTAAAAGCATGCACCACCACGCCCTGCCAAGAGTCCAAATTTCTAACAACTTCTCTGGTATTGTTTCTGCTGGGGCCTGGACTACATGGTCAGATCCCATTGGATTTTATATTTTAAAATGTAGCTGTAGCTAATAAGGAAAGTACATTCTTGAGTGTGAATGTATCCACTGGCACAAAAGCTGTTCACCTTCCCAGTTCTTCACTTTTGTGGAAGATAGAAGTCAAGAGAAGGGAGAGTGAAGCCTTTCTCAGGTCCTCGGAAAAAGGGGTGGCTGCTCTACAATCATCACAGCCTATCTGCTAATAAAAGGAGGGTATCTTGCTGTTATCTGAGGCTTGCATCATAGGAGTAGAGCCTGGGACCTGCACTTCATGGTACTTAGAGCCTGTCTTCCCTTGTTGCCTTATTATCCTTCAGTTTTCACCAATTCTACACACACTACTGAACTCCAGCATTGCCTTTCTTGTCATTACTTGGTCCCTATCACTACAGGCCAATAAGTAGCCTACAGGGCCTCAAACTTCCAGGCAAAAAAGAAGGTGAGGAATTCCAAGTAAGATCTTCCATCTACCTGACCAGAAAAGCTCTGCCTAGACCCCTGCACAGCAGAGTATGAAACAGAAAGAAGGGAGTTTCAATTCTGTCACAATGTTATGAGTAGATTCAATTCCCTGTAACCAAAGAACAAGACCATCTCCTGCCCATAAGAAGTGGGACCTTGGAGAATTCCTTTTTGAGGCTCTGAGAATCCACAAAGAGGAGACTTATCTGGCTCAGGGACTGGAGTTTCATGGGAGACTCTAGCATATACAATCTGTCTCATTCAGCAACTGCACATGGCCGTATTCTCTCTCCTGGTTCAACTCTCTTACTGAATTTGGATCTAGTTTGGGCTAGTAGGTTTATACATCCCTGTTTTCCATAAAGCACCTTTTATAATCATCTGTGCCTATCCAATCAGTAGGTAGACTAGCACCTGAGGCAGTACTAGGCTGCCAAGACATAATCTGGGATTACTGAGTCAAAACACTAGGGAAAGGGAAAGGCAAAAATCATTAATAGGTACCTAGGTAATTCCCGAATTATACTTTAGGCTATACATGCTAGACTTTTAGCTTCTGGCGATAGCTGTATGTTGTTGACCAGTATAGCTGCAGCATGATCCACAAATCATGCAGGAGTCATGATACCATTCATTGAGTCATAGAACAAGTGAATAAATAGACAATCACAGGAATAGGGGCATGATGCTTGTGATTTAGTGGAAGGGTTGAGTGGTGTGTGTGTGTGTGTGTGTGTGTGTGTGTGTGTGTGTGTGTGTGTG